>MQVO02000090.1:0-39811 GCA_001986395.2 Irpex lacteus | reverse complement strand
TTTTTTGGACCTCATAGTCAGGTACGATCCATGCGCGTTTACCAGCGACGGGATTCTGTGCGGATGCAGCGGATAGCAGGTCATGCATGCGATCTGGGGAACCGATCTTGTCCGACGTCCCGTAGACAGTGAAGATGAATACGAATATGATTATGAATAGGACGGTAGTGTGCGTGCTGTGAAATGCTGTTAGTACTTACCATGGTTACAGTCGATTACTGGAACTCACTAATCGCAAAGTAGAGTGGCGCGCATGCCACCGACCACGACGTAGATGGCGACTCCTAGTGGTATGAGGAAACAAGCCTATAGTCTAAATTAAATACGGCTAGAGCCAACATTACGTAGATCTGACTTACAGCAAGCGTGTTCATCCCGGTCAAACTGGTGACAGTAGCTGAGCCGCCTAGAATCAGCATGGATGAGACAATAATGTTCGTTGCTAAACTGTTTGCATATTAGCTACGTTATTCTGGCTTGTGATAAACTCTTACCCAAAGAACATGAATACAAGATGAGCTACAGTGCCCCATCGAGCGGCGACGATCTCAAGCCATGTGTGAGCACGAGGAGCATTGAGCTTGAGCTTGGCAGCAAGCTGTCATAGGTTGACAGTCAATAGGCGGTTCTTAGGGCTGAGTAATCTCGGAAAACGTACTTGGGCAAAAAGGAGAACTTGTACAGTAGCTCCAGCACCATACCACCATGACCCGAGATACCGTACTTGTAGGCAACAGCACTTGATTGCAGCTACATAAGGACACATCAGAAGGAATAAGATACTTGAACTGTAGCGGTACTCACCAATGTCGCGGCCCATGTCCAAGCAGAGACATGCCAGAAGCGATTAGACCAGGTTGACGCTTCGAGAGGCACTGTTGAACTCTTCTGCACTCTTGGGAGAGAATCCAGTGTATCGTGCTTGAACCGCGGTCAGAATAATCATGAACGCGCTGAAGAAGAGTCCGATCCCTAAGGGTCGCGTGAGATGCTAATCGGGAGGCAACATATGCATGCCTAGACATACCGACGACTAATCAAATTCATGAAATTGTCAGTACATCCATGTTAAAACTCGAGTTTCACTGCGAAAAACTCACCGACTCCATAGCCTGCTCCTTGGGGAAGTACTGGCTCGTTGCTGGACATGATTCTTAAGATGCAACGAGCGATTTCAGCAGAAGGAAGAAGCAGCTTCGAATGCTCCGTTCATGACGGGAGCTCCTTTATAGCGCTTGCTTATCTCTGTACTGTACATCCTCGATAAACGGTGTCGTGAGAGCCTAGATAAGGCATTCCGGAATATGTCTTCGTCCGCGATAACAGTCAACACTAGTCGACAACGTTATTTTCGTCGCCGATCGCGACGTAGAGAAGAGCTACTTACCAGAGGTCAGAGCGGTTTCCTCTACAGCCAGTGAGGTCGTTATCGTGCACGTAGGTTCAGACATACTTACCTTGATACCGCCTCGGACACCCGATGGCATGCTCAATTACCGACCACCAGGCTATAAAGTACGTCTGATCAACGCAAATTTAAGTAAAGAGAGAGCGAATAATAACCAAGTCACTTGAGATAAGATGACTTTGCGCAGTGTGGTCAAGTGGCTTGGAGGATATGCAACAAACTATAGGATAGGCGCTGGTAGGCGACGACTTCGGCAATTTCCGCTTAACTAACCGTTTAAGTAGCCGGAAACTTGACCTCTGTTCAATCATCTATTTAGCTCTCTGCGTATGTCATTCATTGCCAAGTAGACTTAACGATCTATGGACTTGTTCAACTGGTTGCTTCGTCGTGACATATATATATCCCAGGCTTTGTGACCCACCCGTCGGCGCCTGCCCTATAAGGCATGTCCAGAGTTGAAATAGGTTAACCGCGCGGCGGTTGACTTGCACACACCACCGAGGTCGTCGATGCCAGCGTATTCTCAAACTACTACTATCTGAAGAGGTGATACGCCTTCTGAACGTCAGTACATTACGTATTTCCTGCACTTGAAACTACTAACTCACTATATGTAGTACCATGGTCTTGACTTTCCTGCAGAAGTGAGTATGACGTATCATCGTTCCGAGGGTGCTCATCCCAATTCACATAGCTTTCGAGTACTGATCACTATTTTATTACATTCTGTATCAAATAGATGCAATTCGGATGGAATATGTTCCTACTCGAATTCATACCGCCACACATGCTAGAAAGCCGATAACATGGCGAGACGTGCCGAACGCGTTTGCATATATGTTACTGTACTGCTTCTTGGGATACCTAGCTCGCCGACGAGATACACGAACCGGAAGACTACTACTTCTACCCTCAATCATCTACTTGGCTATAAGAGGAGTGTACTATTACGACTTCTCACATCCTGATTATATGTTCCACAACTGGTGCAGAGTTTGTCATAGACAAGTTTCAACTTAGCCTTCAAGACTGTATTAACGAGCGTATATTAGGAATTATGGGGCTTTCTATAATAGCAAGAAGCATTGATTTTGCTCTAGCCCGAAGAGGTGTTTTCAAAATTGGCGAAAAACAACTCCCGCCATTCATGAAAACGTTCCGCAACGAGAAACAACCACCTCAATCGCCAAATTCTTCCCCGGGTGGTATGTAGACACCGCAGAGGTCTCTACTTCATTACGTTGGATTGGCTGGGAATTTGGGAAAGGTGTCTCCATTCCTCCTGACACTCGACCCAAAGAACGTTCTGCATTCCTCAAAGCCACCTGCTGGCGCTTCCTCATGAACTACTTCATCGTCGACTTCTTGGTAGGCTGTCTCAAGCTCCTCCCTGGGATAGGCTCCTCCGTCGGTGGCACCATCTTCCTCCCGGAACTACCTCCGGTACAGCGTTACGCATTTTCCACACTCTTGGCTGTAGTCTCTGGAACAGCCATGATTGCCGGTTTTCATGCCCTTGAATACGGTGGCACTCTCATCGGAGTAGGCCTCTTGGGCCAATCCCCGATGCTCTGGCCTCCACTTATGAACAACCCATGGGCATCTGGAATCCATAGGCGATTATGGGCGAAACGATGGCATCAAATGCTTAGGCGGTATTTCTCGTGTATGGAGGAATACCTGGCGGGTGGATTGCTGGTCGACCGGGGGTCGTTCTAGGCACATTTTTCGCCTCGGGATGTTGCATGAGTTTAGCATCTATGTCCTCGGGCGAGGAATGGATCACCGAGTGACCTTCTTCTTCACGTTTCAAGGCGTGTGCGTCATACTCGAGGTGTTGTGGTACAAAGCCACTGGTCGCAAGGTTCAAGGATGGGGAGGGCGGTTATGGACTGCTCTGGTGGTTCCTGACTACTGGGCAATTAGCCTGTGAGTGCATTCCGATAAATCTGAGCGCGGCAGTCGTTGAACTCATGCTCATTTTGCAGTGGATGCATGGTTCCTACGCGGTCTCGGGGGCTCAATATTCGTTCCATATTGCATAAGCCCCTCTCAAAGAATAATCTTGCCCGCTCTTCGGCAGTGGATCATGGCCTCACGTTGATCAGGCAATAATCCCGGACATTACATAGTTATCTTAATTGCGATATAATGCTCTTTCCATAACATACTTTGGTTTGGAAGATACATGGAGTACTACGTTTTTGTGACATGCTGTCTCTATAGTGCACGGAATCCAGTCAGCCACGCTTCCCACGAGAGATAACCCACTGAGATCGTAGATGGACCTTACCAGGCTACAAAGCCATGTTCACGCCCTCAACCCTCACATTCCAACCTTCCTTCGGGAACCCAGGCGCACTCCCGTTACTCCCATCCCACCCGCGAGCCATCATAGCAATCGCGTACAAAAGCGCACCAGATCCAGGGAAGTAAGGCGTCGGAACCCGAACCCCTCCAATCGGCATGCCTACATCGTCAAAGGTGAACAGAGGATGCAATAGAAAGTCTATCGCTTGATCTGTCTCGCCGTTGCGAGCTGCCGACATGGCGAGCATGGGGAAGTCCCACCTGCTAGCTATTAGCTACGCACAAAGCCAAATGAATGTGGGGACTCACCCCCAAAGATTCGTGATATTCCACGTAGTGTACGCTTTATCTGCTGTAGCCTTCGCGATGGTTAAATTCACACCTGGAATCGGTGGAAGCCAACCATGGAGCCCGACGAGCGCAGGGTGGTCGTTGATGTACGTTGGGTCGGTCCAGAAGTCAGGCTCGATACCCTCGTAGACTGCATAAAGGCCGTTCTCGATGGGGAGCGGTGCGAGGTGCTCTTTGACGTCCTGCCATATGGAGGGCGCTTCAAGACCAAGGCGGTGAAGCCAGGTCTGCGCAAGGTTGAGTCCGTATTTCCAGTAGGCTAGTTCGAAGGCTGGGTTGCGGGTGATGTTAGGCTGAGTGTTCTCTGCGACAACGTCTACTCGGACATGAGTTCACATTTTACAATAGGGGCCAAGAAAGTGCACTCACACATAGGAGGTCCGATATCATAGAACGCCGAACTGCGATTATACCACGCAAAGTCAGCCATCCAGTTTGCCGTCTCATTTACCACGTCTTTCCATTTCTCCAACGTCTCGTGAGATCGCGTCGTCCGATACTCGTACTCAGCGAAAATCAGAGGGTGCGGCTGTTGCCAGATGAGAAGCTCGTTGATCTCTCCCGGAGCAGACCGGCCGCTGGGATCAGTCATTTTCGACCAACGTGCACCGATACTAAAGTTCTGTGCACTTGCGCGCGCTGTATGGAGGAAGGTAGAAACTGCTGGTACGAAGAGCCCGCTCCAGCAACTAGATCCCAGTCGTTCCAGAGCTGCCAGTGCGCCATGTGCCAGAACACCATCTCCATATGAAACTTGCCGTACTACGAAACAGGGCATCAGTCCTCACTTCTGTCGTGATCTCGTCGACACGACTTACCCAGCCATTGTTGACCAAGCCTGACTGAGAGGTAAAATAAGCCGAGAAGATCATGGATGCGAGACGTAACGAGACTTACCTCCTGAGGTGGGTTCTTTCCGGCTTCGTTCACCCTCATCAGGTATCGAGAGAGGATAATCCGTCGTTGTAACTCCTCAGCCCTAGGATCAATTGAACCTGTTAAGAGGTCCACGAAACCACTCTTGCTCCAGTAGTCGACCCATGCCTGCGTAGACTCGGATGCGACAGAGGAAGGACTGAGCAATGATTCAGGGCGAGCGGTTGAATATGATATAGACAGGGCAAAAGATGACGAGCGAGATTGTGGTTTTAGGCTATAACGATGTGCATCCGGTGAGTCTCGCGATATGGTGAACTTGTCGCCTCCAATGGAAGTGATGAAGGTAGAGTCACCGAGAGTGTGAGATATCTCGGCCAACACGTTTGACCCAAGTTGGAGACCAGTTGTAAGGTTCGTGGTGTGATTGTTGGTTGCATTGAAAAGGCAGACAAAGGGTGCAGAAAACTTGTTAGTGCCGTCGTTCCAAGGGAAGTCCAGGAATATACCCAGCCGACCAGAACGCACCAGCGACGATTGGATATTTATACTGATTGCGCTACTGGACTGCGCGGAGGAAGTAGTGACTGTGATTTCCTGACCGTTCAAGGCAAACTGGCTTCGGAGAGTACCAGTCCACAGATCCAGCGTCTGTTGCTTGTCTGTTAAGTCTTCCTCCGTTACGTTCACCACATCGCCCGTGGCGTTAAGGAATATGAGTCCTACCCTACCAAGGTTGACTCGATTAGGATTCGATGTCAACCATTGTTGCATTGCAGGCTCTCCTCCAGCCATGATGTCCATCGGTCGCCCGTGAAAGTCCCAGCTCTCGCCATGGTAGCTAGCAATATCTTCTTGGGTTTTACCGGGCGGTAGAGTATCGTTCTTCCATCCCCAAGATGACATGATAGCGAATGGCTGGAAAGTCTGCAGCCCAGTTACGTCCGCACCGAACGCGAAGTTACCGTTTCCGACTTGCATTGGTGTCGTTGTGCTGGACGCGTTGCGCGTAGGATTATAACGGGAAACGATGGCATGGCGGTCGATAGGCTTCGTCTGCACAGGTGTAGAGTAAGTAAGCGCTGCGAAAGCCAGAAAGGCAGGGTAGATCATGCTGCACTGAGGAAGATAGGTCGCGACTTACTAAGCTGCATCGTTGGTTGAGGTTGGATATAAGTACTGCATGTACGTATGCGGTCACTCTTCCTGCATCGTCATCTATGTATGAGCGCGGGCCGCCAAGATCCGGATGATATGTGAGTGTTTCGAGAAGTCGACCACAAGGCTTCCGTTAACGATCCTAAAGTAAAATCTCGTGACCCGTGATGAGGTTTAATTGAATTTGGGACTCCTTCAGAATAGTTCTGTAGAACATGCACGATGAGACGGTGATCGTTGAGCGAGGATGACCAGGTCATGCGCTGACCCCTCGGAGCCTGGTGTCCGGGGCTTGTGGGCGATTAGGACGAATTTGCGACGAATCCATACTCAGCGTTCGGGAGTACAAATAAATATCTTCACCAGAGGTTCAACTGTCTGTCTGTTGTATGATACAAGATAATACGCTCACTGTGTACAACCAAAATAATACAACATCATGGCTCCATCATATGAAATTTGAATCTAACTAGAGAAAGGTGTGTGAGGCGGAAATCAGGAAGCTATACATCGAAATACTTACTCGGAAGTTCGTTCATCGCGATTTATGCAGCTCATTCTGCAGTCTTGATCAGGCGCCGCGAAATAGATTCTCTGGTATCGTATAGTCAGACCGCTGGAGTGTCATCACACGGTATATGTGATAGTCGTAGATGCATCATTGGCTGCTAACATCATTATCCAAGATGCTCTAAGACTTTGTCTGCATCTTTCGAGTTAGATCTTTCATCCAGTACAATATCAAGGACAAACCTACATCGTTACGTCAGCGACCCTTTCCTTCCCTAACAATGTACTGGTTTCAACAGCCGCAGTACACAGCCTCTGCACCGCTCCTCCTAGTACGCCCCCAGCTTGTTCGCTGGCGGCGAAGAACTCCCGTATCCAAAGTCACAGTTGCGGACACTCAACTTCCACACGGATGCTCCCTTCCGAGAACCGATGATGGACACCGTAAGGAGCGTTGGGAAGTATGCGAGCACTACGACATTATCAGAAGCCATCGCATACCTGAGGTGGGATATACATACGAAGGATCCAGGTCAGCCAGCCAAAAGCGACTGTAAGTTTCGTGTATGTGCAGACTTGATGTATCAGATCAACCTGCGCTTGGATTAGATATCTGCCAGGCCTCATACCACAAGTGGGCTGAAGCTGCGAAAGGAGAGAGGACGACCACGCCGCGTCCACAAGCCACAACGCAGACAATAGTCCTTAACGACAAATGAGAGGTTTTTGAGGAGGGGTTAGTGTAAATCAGCGTACCGAGGACGGGAAGCTCGACGACAATCATGGAAGTAAAAGCGCCTCTCAGGACGAAGTCAACTATGAATCTGCCAACGGGTATCAGTATTTCGCGGGTACAGGCCGTCGTTGGGAGATTTGCACTGACATTGGGACGATAAGGACCAATGTAACCACGGGTATAGCCACAGCAAATTCAGCAGGAGCTTGCGGGACCCTCGCTTGCTCTGTTATGAATTCGAGAAATGACAGATACGCTGCGCTAGTAGCTAGGCCTATAGCTGAGAACACGAGCAGAGAGCCTGATCCATATAAACACCATTAGTAACCTCATTGCTTCATCTACCATCCAGTACGTACCTAATACTACCGTGCGTGTGGTGTGCAGAGTACGAACCCACGACGGTGTTGACATAATACTGAAGTGGCAGTTGGCGGAGTTGTCCAAAGTAGGATGGTGTAAACAGAATCCAAGGATGCGTTGATGTACCCGGAGCTGTAATATACGGGGAGAAAAGCCTGCGAGTTAACCACGGCGTATGAACACCCCTACTTGATTATATATCTGCTATAAAGGTCTTCGTCCCAGGCGGAGGCGATGAAAGATGGCATGCATGATGCATCTCAACATCTCTGCCTATCGCGCCAATGTTGATGCAGAGTGGTCACAGCCGATACTGTGGCAATAATGTACGCGTGAGGACATCAAAACAACAGAGGAAACAAGCACAGAGCTTACTCCATGAAAGGCATCTTGACGCATACTGCAAATGTCGAGGCTATACTCACCCGCACCGCATATTACAGTGCTAGCGTTGGGACTGGTAACAGCAACACCTGTCCAGATTTCAGATGATATAGGCCATACAGTAGTAGCCTAGTGCATCTTGTCTCGGGCATAATTGATCAACGCCTAGTGTCAATTATTAAGTATTGACACATCAAAGATCCATAAGTGCCCTTGAAACCAGCACTAAGCAGGTACTCACCTCCGCAAAGATGTTTGTATCGTAGCTACGAACGTAGGTGGTAGCAAGCGACCATGCTACAGTTCCAGTAGTTCTGTTGGGACGAAGTACACAGCTCACGAATGACAGGTGACAAATCTCGCTGTAATAAGGGGTGCGAGATCGGCCATTGCCATTATCGTATGCGACTTGTTTGCAACCATGATCGCTCTGAACAGCATGAGCTCAATGCTACTAGAGACACGCAAGGAGCTTCGAAGAAGACGGCCTGGTGTTTTGGTGGTGTAGGGCGCAGGAAGCATGTTCTAGACAGGCTTCTAACCGAAGAATAGTGGCATACGTATGGGAGGTAGAAGAACTACCGAGCCTGACTCGGACCTATGTGCTCGATGGCTAGGTCCTAAATAGCGTTAGTGCTGTAAAGATCGAATGCAAATCTACAGAGTCGTGAAGTGAGCTATTCAGTCAGTTATGGTCTGCAAAGATATCTGAAGTAAAGACGCACCATGGCAGGCTCGTGAACCTGCCTCTGCATTCATATCAAGACTACCCATCTTTAGGTTGGGAGGTCTTTCCTTTTCGCACTGTTCTAACATATATGTACTCGACACACGCGAATTGGAGACAATAGATGTGATAGAAAGTGCTTTGAATTCGAAGGCACGAGACGCAGGCGTCGGTGTTTCGTGGCTGTTGCCGCTCGGCAAATTCAACTCCGACGTTCCGGATCCCACGATCGCGAGGCACTTTGAACTTGAACCAACTTGAACTTCAAGTTGAAGTGAGTTCCGCATGATGTCGACCACTGGCACCGCGCCTTAAAGCTTGGATATTACCATGGGTACAAGCAGCACCGCATAAGCATACAGATTCTGATCATGTGCAACAGAATCTGACATACGACAAAGCAGCCACGGTGACCCTGGCAGATATACCACTCCCTAGGCCGTTTATCATTGTAAGACCATTGACTGATAGTTATACGGTGACGCACAATGACTGATAATTTGTTAGCTATGTATTGAGATAGGTCACTGCGCCATATAATTAAATCACGGTGAATTTCACGGAAGCCCATTGTGACGGTACTTATAAATCCGTATGCTTCAATCCGGTACTTGATCCACCGAGACAAGTCTGTAAGGGCCAAGCTCGAATGAGGGAATATATGTGCGTATAGTTCCACAGAGAACTGTTCAAGCTTGGTATCGAGATTGTCAATGCGCTTGGGAGATGGGTGTCACACCCTCCCAAGAACTGAGCGCTCCGATTCTCTTGCAGTACTTAGAGGTACGCATTCCACCCCGAGTATGGATATAAAACGTCACGGTGGCCATTGGTTCTCTAGGTATTGATAGGTAATCATGTGAATCAGGTACGTTCTCCTGTTTGTCTGCCAAAGAGTCCAGATCGCACAGGAAAGCATAACTCACTCGAGCTTACAGGCTGTAATTCAATGCGGACCTGCCTTAAGGGCGGTTGATCACGGTGTTCTTCGGACAACGCACAAGTATCTGCAGTCGAATAAATCTCGGAAGCGGCAGTATGCCGCTTTGACAGGTCACTGCATTGGTGATTCTTATGCTCAATGGATGGTGATCATGCGGTGACTTGTGTTTATAGATGACGAGCCACGTTGGACACGACAACCTTTGATTCTCCGGAGGTTGGATTGGAAGTGGTATAAAGGCACATGTCAGTTGACCGTCTTTGATACTTTCACCGATCTCTAGATCATGGCGATGATATCTTTGGCCAAAGTCGCATCGCTTGCCGTTACGGTTGCTTGTGCTACCAGCCTTGTTCAGGCTTGGGGACCTCGTGTCCAATGTGTTGGTGCGTGTCAGTGAGATCTACGTCATAACTTGCTACTCACTGTTTCAAAGAGACGTATCGACCAAAGTAAGCAAGGCTTCCATCAGATTCATGGGCATGTTTTCAAGGCCTAGTTAGATCAACTGAGAGCTGCCAAGATATTACCGCCTGGTCTGCCGTACCTGTGTCCACGATCGAGGAATACAATCCCGGCATCACATGTATGTTCTATGCTTCGATGATAAAAATCCTCGCTCATATGCCGATTTTTTATTCCCCAGGCAATGCACCGATTAATCAAGAGGTAGTCTGTCTGAGACGTACGTCATTACCATTGCTTGCTACATGACCCAGTCCTTGTGATCTAATCTGACGGATTTTGGCCTTAATTATGCAGAATTTACTCCTGTCTGTACTCTCAATGCAACGGCCACTGAGACTACCTGCAACTACCTGCTCAAACCAACCACCAACGTCACGAGCGTCGCTCAGTTCGTTCAGATGAACGACAACGTTGACGATAAGTGCGACAACCTGGTCATCGGAGGACCGGTAAGAGTGTCACGTTCTGCGCACGTGTATGACACTGTCTGACAACATACTACTTATATGTGCAGTACTGCGTCAGTGAGGATGGATGCGAGGGGCACTGGGGTGAAGGTCTTTGCCAGTGAAAAATGGAGAACTGTCGCATGCAAATTTCCGATGTAGTGTATACTTCGTCCGTCATGGAAGGCTCGTAAATAAAATCATTGTGCATCAATCTCAGAGGACTGGTGCCATATAACATGCTCACTAGCTAGAGAGGATGGCAAACAGTCGAGATCGGTAAATGAAAACGAGCAGCGATTATGATTAAGTTAAATTTGAGTGCGACTGCGCCAACAACCCGAGGGCATGATGCGCAATGCACGGGGATACAGTGTAAATGAACAGGGCGCGATCTGTGGTATAGAACACGTGAACTCGTGATAGCAGCTACAGCGACGGGATTAAGATGGGTATAAACTACGGAAGGCAGGGAAACTGACAACCAAAGGAGCGTGGGGTACCTCATTTGCATATGAGGACTATCGGGTATTGCAACAACACGGATAAATGAGCCAAGCAGAGCATAATATATAGCAGTAGATCAACATCATAGATCACGCGTTGTACGCGCCGTATAAGACACCCTTGTCCAAGGAGTCGAAATACTGGAAGAGACCGGGGCTGAGATCAAGGTTTCCGTCGCCGCAGCCTGGGCACTAGATAAAACGGTTTAATTTAATGATGTCATTTTACAAGAGTCCGAACATAGACGTACTCTATCAACCACTTGAGCTTTGGCACTCTTGCCATTGTAGAAGAGCTCGATGGTTTTCCAGCACCAGTTACCGCTATCGAAACGACCGGAGTCGATGGCGACAATCTATTTCGCAGGCTAGAAGTCAGAACTACATCGCATACTTCAAAAGGTGCACATACCCAGTCGCTATCTTTGTTGGTACCTCCACAAGCTCCCTTCCCTGTCTCGTAATAAGTCCACTTGGACTTGTTGACTGTGTAGCGCTTAGTCAGCTCGTGCTCGGTCGCGTTCGCGATGTTGAGCTGAGCGGGGACTGCGTGTCGCTTTGCGGGGACATTTGCATGGCCAGCGATGACTGCGGCGTGTGACACGAGCGCGAAAAGTAGCAGAGAAATTGCAATGGAAAGAGCAGCTCCTGCGTGACTGATGCGTGCCATTCTGAGGGGGTTTTGAAATGAGTGTGGTGTTTAAATGAATGTGAGGATAAGAGAGAGGTTTCTCAGAGAGCGAACGTATCCGAGAACGACCGTAGAAATGTTCAGGGCAAGCCGCGTTTTTATACTTCGCCAGTGAGAGCTCCACCGGCGTGATGATTCTGCGATCTGTCACCCTCGCTTAGTCGAGCCCAGATCCCGAATTGCAAAGAAGTCAGCCAACGTTTTGTTGCTGGTACATACGGTTTTCATTCAAGTTAGCAGTAAAGCAACTATTTTGTAGTGCATAGCCATTCGCCGTTGTACTTCATCGACATTTTCAATGGCCAGCTGTCCGCCGACCGAGTTGTTGCTCTGAAACCTGGTGAAACGTTCCGGTGAGACAACCCCGCCTTCCGTACGCATCACCCAGGAATCACCCTGATCGGCGAAAACACGAGGATCTCACGTGGCCGCCACAATGCTCGAACCGGATGCATTTCTGCCTCGAGTTGTTGGAGCGCCACAACCCACGCAACTTGGCAAAAGTCGCACAAGTATTCTTGGGCGTGGTTGGAGTCCAAATTTACTCTTGGGAGGATGCTGCGGACCTCTTGACCACCTCTTTTCTCTACCGTCACCTTCAGCCGCAAAGGACAACACTCGCCGCGACTCGTACGGCATCTGGCTACCACAAACCGTTGCTGAGGGAACGTTCAACGGACTGAAGCTGGATTACTCACGAGTGCATTCGATATGCGTAACTTCCGGACGTCATGGCAATTACTGGGAATCTTATCAGCGTTAATGGCGGGCAATGACCGCGCAGTGTATGGGAGACAGTTCACCGTGGTCAACGCGTGCCCTTTCACGATATGGTACGTCCTATGAATGTGCTCGAGAATGCACTGGATTTACGTTGTTTTGAAGGCCGGCCGTAAGTATTGCTTCTAGTGGCGGTCATGCTTGATCGTGTTGAATGTATCGCAACGGCCGTAGATGTACACCGACATGTCGGCTGGAACAGCAAAGCCGGATTTTCCAACAGGGTGGGAAGCGCAGCCTGGGACCTCAGTAAGTTTCGGCGTGCCCGATAACTGGAAGGCTGGGCGGATATGGGTGCGTCGACCTTACACGTTGCTCTAGCATCAATCATTCATCCTTAAGACCACTTGTGTAGGGACGCCGAGACTGCGACTTCACGATTACTGCTGGGCCGACTTGTCTCACAGGTTGGTGCAACGGAGGATTGCTGTGTGACCCTACCACAGGGACAGGCGTTCCTCCAGCAACCGTGGCAGAATGGACCTTACAGGGAGATGGGAACAGAGATTTCTATGACGGTATGCTAACCTCCGGTGTTGTGTGACCCTCCATCTCAAATATGTGCTTGTGTTTTATTAGTCTCGCTGGTAGATGGCTACGATTTGCCCATGAGCATAACGCCGAACGCGAGCTGCCCTGTGGCAAGTTGCCCTGTCGATCTTGGCCCAATCTGTATGTGCGATACATCACCACTGGGCGGCTCACAAACTGATTGGATGAACAGGTCCACAGCAGATTCAAGGGCCGTTCGACTCCACCGGGTTCCCCGTAGGGTGTAAATCGGCCTGCTTCGCTAACTTGGATGGCAATCCGAGTACGTTTTCTAACGATGCAAGAAACCCTTGAGGCTGACCGTCTCTCTTAGCTGATTCTGCTAATTGCTGCTCTGGCAGTCATGACACAGCGGCAACATGCCCACCTTCTGGCGTGCAGTTCTACGACTTCTTCAGTGAGCTACACGAAAGGGGCGGAAAGTTATGATAGCTAATACCCAACGTGCAGAGGGCAATTGTCCCAACGCATACGCTTACGCTTTCGACGAATCCTCCAATACCGCATTATGGACCTGTGACTCCGGTTTGAATACGGATTACACCCTGACATTCTGCCCGTGAGCATCATAACACTACTACATCGCGTTACAAATGCTCATTGGTCGAGACAGAGCTGCCAATGGTACTCAAGCAGTGGCTTCTGCCGCATCGTCTGGTTCTGTCAGTACTAACGCGACGGCATCTGCAACGGCTTGTGAGTAATCTCGAAAGTGTATACTGTGTCTTCTCGTGGACTTCACTCAACAAACCCATAGTACCTGATACGACTAGCACGCCTCTCAACTTAACCAATACCTCAGCTTCAATAACTCCATCTATTACGCCTGTTCAGAATGCACAGGTCCGTCTACGGATATCCTACCTTCCTTGGGTGCTATCGGCGTTTGTTTTGCTACTCGCATGTCTGCAATGAGGTTCTATGACTGTTGTAACTCTTGTCCATGGTCAGGTAATGCTGTCGGTCTGGCGGTACTCCTGAATGAATATTGTATTCTTTGCCAACGATAGCAGGATTCCTCCTCATAAACATCCCAGCATCAGGCGCGATGTCATTGACAGCGGTAGGAGTTTTGAAGACCGCTTCCTAAGCCATTTGGTGCGTCGAGTACTAGCACACATACAAGACCGATAGCGCTTCGCTTGGATTCAAGAAGTAAGAAAAGGTGATCAGGGTTTCAGACGTCGATATACACATCTATCTGTAAGCTTTCGTCCCATATTACTTCTGAGAACTCTTATTTACTACGCTGATCACACCTATCCCGAAGTGACAATGATCGAAGCTGGCGCCGTACTACATAGCCAAGGTATTTGTGCCAGGTGTGAGGCCTCGAACCGGATGCGAATAGGTATGCTACACCGCAGATAGGGATGCTACATACCATGAGCACATGGTGACCTGGACAAAGAGACAATGTGCTCTATCGTATCATCGATATGGCTCTACTGTGCGAGTTTGCTTCGGGAATCCTCCGGCGGTCCACATCTGTAGGCTGACCATGCCATGTTGCCCGACGGCGCGGGCTGTTCTGCTAGTGCACGTTTTAGTGAATGTGAAAATCTAACACTTTGAGAATCCAACTTGCCAGTTGAAGCCAGAGTCCCGTCCGTCGGTGGCGGTGGCACCAACTTGAACACAGTAAGTATCTAACCTCTGTCCCTATCACTCAGATTGAGGGCTCACGGAGTTACGGTTTTGGCTCAGTGTCTTGTTGAGCAGAAGTCAGGCCATATGGGAGATGTTCTTCGGTTTGAGACGCTTGCTGCTTGCAGGATATGAGGCAGCCGCAGTTAGAGCAGGGTTGATTACTCCAGCATACAGAAGCTCACGCACCGTGGAAATACCGGCTTCGAGCCTAAAATGAGGTCTTCCATAGAACTCAGGCTCGCTCTTCCAATCAAAGCAGCAGCAGACGTCAATCCGGTGTTGCTCATGGCTGGAAGAGGAGTCTCAATGTGACCCCGCTTGCTTCGCACTGACCACAGTGACCGGAGACGGGGAACGACGACCGAGATGGAGACTCGAGAAGATGAATGTGGCCCATGCCCTCGCTCTCGTCACGGTGTGTGCTATATATCAGTTCCGATATGAGGCAAGTGGCGGTAAAACCTAGATAAGTGTCTGAGCAATGAGAACATACTTATGTAGTTAGCACACACCAATGCCAATATGTGGCGGTGGAACCTAATAATGCCTACGTGAACGTCGACCTTGTGACTGCACTAAAGGCGTCGAAGCTGGTTACTAGGATGTGGAGCTATTTGACAGATATTTGCGACGAGCCACTCTGTGGCTGAAACTCTGGCTGCGGAACCGTATACGAAGGCTGAAGAGAGCTGGTAACCGTGGGATAGCTATTGGAGGGGAGTGGTATATAAGACCGGCAGTCCGGGCAGCATAAGACGCTAGCTTGAAGTAACGAAGTAAGTAGAAAGTGTTACAGACGTGCCATCTCTGTAATATAAGAGGTATACCATTTCATAGCACTTATGGTAGCTTGTTTACTAGAGTCTAACGAAGCTCGTTGGTACATAAGCATTGTATGTCATACTCGCGCAGATTCGGACAGCAACTTTGCGGACTATCCTCAATCGCTCGGTCACTGTTTAAATACAGTGAGTTACCATGCACCTGTATCGAAGCACCAAATACTCACACATTCTGTTGCACACGCACTGGCATCCCCAGCTTGGCAGCAGCAAGTGATAAGCGAGCCCAATGGGCCCCGGCTCTGCAGCGAGGCAAAATTGTCTTCTTGTATGCCACGCTTGACGAAACCGCATTCTCCGGGGTCGCTCGCGAAAACGCAACAGATGGCATTTGCGGAATCGGCAGCGATCGCCATGAAGAGAGCAATAGCTGAGATAGAGAACTTCATGATGCTTGGTAGTGTTGGTCTGCTGTGGGGGCAGAAGTGAGCTAGGTATCGCTCACCCAAGGAAGACAAACCTTGGATACGACAGGGGAGGTTGCTGAAACGAGCTACTACTGCACAGGCTATATAGCCTTCGATGAGGTACTCTTGGTGGCGTTCCCCTACACTTTTGGCCCTCCGACTTGTGACCGTCTCTAGCATATTCCATTGCACGAGCGGTGCAGACAGTTCCAGCGAGGCCTACTTTGCCGTATCCCACGAACGATGCCACACCAAAGGTAGCGCAGTTTTCTATGTATACATGCCGCTAGTGACCGTAATGGTAATGATTTATAAATACCTTGACAGTTCCGGAATGTTCAAATGGATGAAAATGTATATCCCACCAAGCTCTGGTCTCGGGTATCATGGAAACGATTGAGCGAGCATGGGGGACTGCGCTTGTCTATTGATAAGCCAGTAATGCTATAAACATCGTCATTCAGTCCGGCTAAAGTGGGCGTTTCGGTAGCTGAATAGCATGGCATCGCTACATTAGTGGGCGCGACCTTCCGTTTATTATAGATGAGGCGAGTACAGTTTATATCACTCAACCGTCGTACCTTTACTCAATATGCGAGGAATTCTAGTGCCTACTACATGCGCAGAACTTGCATTGAAGCTCTAGACACTGAAATTCCAGTCGCTGAGGCTCCGAGATACGGTGACAACTAATCCGTGACATAGAGACTCAATACGACTTGGCCCATCTTCGGCTGGTTGGTGGCACGTATAGGCTAACTTAGGGTAAGTGTATATATACTTCAACTTCAAGTTGAAATTGACACAGGAGTCAGACTGCAAGAACGACTCTCCATCAGCCGACCATCAACGTATCGAACCATACAAAAGACGATTAAATTGGAGTATTGTGTGCCATTACGCATTAACTGCCGCAATCGAAGAAGAAGCGGCCTGAGACATATACGAGGCGAGATACATCCTAACGTTGTAGTATGGATGTGTTTGGAAGCCCTGCTAGTCCTGATCGGTTAAGAGGCGGTCAGTATTTATTATGCCTTGTCATCATCCATAAGTATCATGAACTTACGCAATGTGTCTGGCATTGTTGCGCGTTTCCGGCTGCGCAGCAACAAGCCCTTTTCTCGAACTCGAGCTCTCCGCGGGCTAGGATGTCTTCCTCGCGCAACATCGCCAGGTTGCTCTTTTCCAAGCCTCTTCGGCAGGCACCGGGCGATCCGTAGATACAGCAGATCGCGTTGGCAGAGGTCGCAATAGCGAAGACGGTGAGCAAATAAGACACGGTGAACATCATATTGACTGATAGATGGCTGGATAAAGGCTGTCCTGCGAACTCGGTCATTGAGAAACCAACACGGTGCATGAAAATGCTGACTTACTTGCGGAAGTGGATGGAGGGAAGGAAGTTCTGCAGTGTCCTACCCATTGACACGAAATGTAACGTCTTTTATATGTATTCGAGGCCAGTACTGATGGGCGGCATTATGATAGGCATCGCAGCCGCGTAACAGCCCATCAGTGGCACTCAGAGGCCATCTGGCATTCTACTGCAACATATTCTGACCACGCGTGTGGAGGAGAATAGGCGTGTCATGTATGGCCTCTGAGGCGAACCGGTGCACTGTTATCGCTACCTCGGTTGACGATGACCGGTGATCGGCAGCGAATAATTCACCCTTCAGCCTGAGCTCCAAGCATCGGTATCCTCGTCGTACATGCAGCCAGCCTTAGGCGATATCTACAGCCGGGAAGAAGTCAGTGAATGAGCTGCGATGTACTATCACATTCCTTTCAGTACTCCCACCTCCAATGCCCATTGCTAGACCGAGCATGATGGTTAAGTCAAAGCAACAAAACTAGCAGAGCAGCGCAACAATATAGCGGTTTGCCACCCTGAAGTTGATGTAACGGGACCAAGGCACTATCTTTGGCAGCAATATGTAATATCATAGAGCCTATCCACTTGCAGAGGCTTGCCGTATGTGCACAGCGATCATACTCACCACCTGACCAGGTGTCTGTCTCCAATCTGCCAGGGATTTCGACAGGTGTCAGCAACGTTTAAATTTGGCATCATGCGTGCATGCTCCGCATTCTCTTGTACTATGATAAGACGGCGGGACGCTGATAACTACGCATGTACGATTGTATGTGACACAAATATTATTAAGTATGCGACTTTTTGTGATACCATGCATGCGTTGTTTCTTTTTTAATTAAGCTGATGTGCCTCAATACGTCGTGCATCCTGAAGATACTGATTTCTTACGAGTTTTAAATTTTATGAGTGGCATTATTGTGTTTGTGATCCAAAGCAACAACAAGTCAGAACAAGGCAGTCACAGTGTTACCTCTGGCACGCTACTAGTATGTCCAGCGTGCCAGTGGACTCAGAGCAACAACGTCGACTTTTTTCACAGCCCGAGATTTCCAGTCCGTGGAAGCAAATCATGCTTACTTATACGTCATGGAAATTATAATTTCTGAAGAGCACCACAACTCGGTTTGACGAGTACGCCGCTTATCGGAATGCATATTCCGCCACACCTCACGTTCAAGGTGTAAGCCTCGAATCAGTTCAATGTTCGTTTCGATCTGGTGGATAGTAGGCATCATTAGTCACAGTACATTTAATTAAATAGTCGCAAACCACCTCCCGAGGCCGCTACCAACTGCCAGTGGCAAGTGTTGCTTGGGCGTGGTACGTACTACTACGAGTCTCAGGCTGTAGTACTAACTGCCCCGCAGTGAACTTTGTCTCGTCCCAAAGGATGAGGTCTAAGGGGGAGAGCATAGGCCATGCTATCTGCTTATCAGCTGTCGTGGACATTTGTACTGTTAAGTAAAGACTGCACAAACCTAGATACCTGCTAAACGTGGTTGAGTGGTGGAATCACCACTTTAGTGCGGAAGATCCCCAAATGACGCCGAAATCCTCCAATACATCATTCTTCTCCGTGCGCGTGCTAATTGCCGTTCATTTTCCTTTGCATGGAGCTGTGGCTGTTCCTCGATAATAATAAGCAGGCTGTGAAACGCACAAGAGAGAAGTCTTGAGACAAGTGTCTTGGCCCGTGTTAACGGTGGCCACAGTACGATTACCATTTTTGGAGGTGACATATGCCTATCTCGTGGCGCTAAAGCACTTACTCCTCCTCGTCCATCTTCGCCTTTTCTATCTCAATTCTTGAGCCCTTTATCTTTCGTTCACGGGCGCAATGGATACCGACGGTTTTGGTATAGTGTATATTATTGAGAATGCTCAGCAATTCTGGTCTGGTACGTGTCTCACTCTTGGAGAAGTCAGGAGTGCCTCACTGACATGTTTACAGAACTCGAAGATATTCTACACATCCCTAATGATCTCACTCTGGAACAACTAGATGCAACGATGCGACGGTTTGTTTCGTTCTGCGCCTCTTATCATGGTGCGTTCACTACTCTGTCGTGTCCGAGGATTCGCTGAGGAAAAGGTTGTGCTTTAGAACAATACTTGCAAACTCCACTTCAGCTCGAACACTCGTGCGACCTCTTGATGGGCTCGGAGTTGTTCGTGTTTCACTCGGAGCGAATGTCAGAAATGTTGCTGGACGACGCACGCACGGTGAGTACCTCGCCTCACACCTCAACCACGCTTCCGCCATCCTCCACGTCCGTGTCCGCTGACTTCCGTCGGGCCGGCTCGTCGGGAAATTATAGAGCACGAACCCACATACCCAACTTATACTATACAATATCCTACTATCTTGGGGCCGTCGTAAAGAAGCCTTTTTCCGATCACACAAACGATGGCAACCTTTATTTCCCCTCCTCATGGACCACATCCGCTTGGAGTTCGACTCCGATGTTGAAGACGCTTACATTAACGGCTCAAACTTCGGCTTCACGTCAGCGCCAGGCAGCAAAGTGATCGCAGTGCCAGTCGAGATGAAGTTGAGATTGCTCTCGGTCAGGCTCCTGTACGAAGCGTGTAGGGTGCAGAAGCCGACTTTGGCTGATCTCCGTACGTTTACTGTTTATGCCATGGCTGAAACACGCTCATGAGTGGCTCGCCAGGTGTTTTTGATGACCTGTTCATTGAGTATCTGTTTGATCTTGTTGAGCAGACACGAGGCAACGAGGATGAAACGTTCAACTATGCTGTTATAAAGCTCATCGTACGTCGCAGCTGCAGTCTGTACAACATATCAAGCCTGTTAACAACCTCCAGTAGGTTGCACTTAACGAGCAGTTTATGGTGGCTTCATTAGAACCACGTAGCCCTCGCGCAGATGGCAAGGAACATCTGGCTTCTAAAAAGCCGGAAGAAGCGAATCGAGTGTTCAGAATCCTTGTGGCCAGGATGCGCTCCAGCATGACTTTTGGGGAGAACTTGATCTTCATGCTTAACCGTGCAGGTAGGCGTTCGTGCAATCTTTACTCAGATAACGAGGTTCATGTGCTATAACCCAGATCGGACACAAGAAGATATGGTCATGCAACTCCTTGTCTTGAAGCTTCTCTACCTGATATTCACGACAAGAGGAACAACGGAATACTTTTATACCAATGACCTCTGCGTTCTTGTTGACGTCTTTCTACGGGAAATATTGAACCTTGATGAATCTAATGAATCGGTTAGTGATAGAACACGTTCATCTTCAGGCTTATCTAACGCTGTTACAGCTACGACACACCTACCTTAGAGTGTTGCATCCTCTGCTCACGAAAACTCAACTCCGGGATCGGCCGTATAAGCGTCCTCAGATCGTTCACTGCCTGGAGTCCCTCATCAAGCATGCAGACATACGTGACATCGACCCTACGACCAGGCGACTTGTGGACAGATGTCTGAGCGGCGAGTGGTGTGTCCAGCTTAGGAGCGTCAATGTTCAGCGAGCTATGTCACTTGATACGGAATACCGTGTGGACAGCCCTGGCTTGCACTCCGCCTCATCGGATTCCTCATCTTTCCATGCGAGCCGAAGCCAATCTTTATTGACAGCCGCGAACGCAAAGACCCTCAAGACCAGCAGGAGTCATGAAAATTTAGCGGACGACGCAAACAAACCATCCCATAAAAACAAGGACCGTCTCTTGGGGGATACATTACGCAGGGGAAGTAACGATAGCTCTATCAGTCTCCCGAAGGTAGCCACAGCCTCTGCAAACCCCGTACCGCCGAAGAGACGAGGACGAACCGGTTCAGCAAGTGCAGAAATGTCATCCTTGTCATTAAAGGACCGGAGAACCGCGCCTACTATGCTGCTCGACGATACCACTGCGTTCGTACTGGAGCCTCCTGTGATCTCGGTGACAGCGTCTTCACCGTTCTCACCTCCGGCGCACGAAGTGCCTTCACCACCTCTATCTGCTAGCCTACCCACTCCACCTCCATATGTACCCTCAATGTCAGAGAGCATGTCTGCTCCTGTCTCTCCTACTCCCGGACAACGTAGACCCGCTCCTCCACCTCCTGTTAAGCGCCGGAAACCTCCTGCCATCCCAACCTCGAAAAGCAATGGGGGTGCTACGATCACTACGATCGCGTCGAGCTCATCGTCTTCGCTCATTGCGAATGCAAGACTAGGCAGATAGCATCTTTGATCCCTTTGCAACGCACACACACTGTATCATAAGTCTCAATATTCACCTGCACATTTCTCTTTGTGTACCCTGTCTTGTCCTTCTGGATTTTTACCTTCTGCACAAATTTTGTCTTCATTCTCGTTATCATTGCATTGTCGTAGCATTTGTACAACATGAGCATCTGCATTATACATAGCTTCGGTCGAGTAACGTTTACACTCTAATAATTCTTCTGCGCGCCATTTGCCGATTAGGATCGATAATAGAGCAAAAGTTGCGCATCTGTGACTCTACTCTTGCACTACTCGCTATCACCTCCTCCTCTACCTCTGACTCTTCTGCCGTCGTCGAGAGGAATTTGCAGCGCATCTACACCGGCAATCTTCGCTGATAAGTCGGGTAAGGGCTGTGATCATCGATGCAAGTCGTGCGGACGCTCACTCTTTCTCTCCCTCCACGCGGGTCGGCTGCAATTTCCATTGATGCTATTTTACAATGCTGCTAATCGAGTCAGGCCGAATCTCATCTCTAAACTCGTCTCTGTGACTTCTCCTGCTGTCCTTCATCGTCGATTCGCACATTCGAACCCCATGGCAAACGTTGCGGTGAACAAGACCGCCCACTCATTCGACAGGGCCCGTCTGGAGAGTCTGCTGAGTAGAAGGTTCTTCTATGCACCTGCGTTCGAGATTTATGGAGGTACGTGCACGATATTATGTGGAGATGTGATGACTGACCTTACCGTCATAACTGCTATGAAATCACAGGCGTTGCCGGTCTGTACGACTATGGCCCTCCTGGTTCATCTCTGAATGCCAACATCATCGCGGAATGGAGAAAACACTTCATCGTGGAGGAGCACATGCTGGAGCTCGATACTACGATCATGACTCCTGCTACTGTCTTCGAGACTTCTGGCCACGTCGCTCGCTTTGCGGACTGGATGGTCAAGGATAAGGTTACCGGAGATGTACTTCGTGCCGATCACCTCGTCAAGAATGTCTTGCAAGCGAGACTTGCCTTGGACAAGGAAGCCCGTGGTCTCGCCGCGCAGCCCATAGTAGAGGACCCCAAGCAGAAAAAGAAGAAGGACAAGGCAAAGGCAAAGCCTGTCAAGTTGGAGGATGCCACTGTTGAAGAGTATGAGAAAATTCTCGCTCAGGTATGTCGTGTTATTCATAAGAACGTTATCAATCGCCCTTCATGACACGTTCTATAGCTCGACAACTACTCTGGTCCTGAGCTAGGCCAACTCTGCCGCGACCACAAGATCACAAATCCCGATACTGGCAACGAGGTGTCAGAACCCCAGGAGTTCAACCTCATGTTCGCTAGTAGCATCGGCCCCACAGGGCAACATCCTGGGTGAGTCTTACCCCGCATGAGATACAACTGAATCAGCGGTTAACAGATGTGAAATTTCACCAGCTACCTTCGCCCGGAGACAGCCCAGGGTCACTTCGTCAACTTTTCACGTCTGCTTGAATTCAACAATAACCGCTTGCCCTTCGCCTCCGCGCAAGTCGGACGCTCGTTCAGGAATGAAATTTCTCCACGTGCTGGTCTCCTACGTGTGCGAGAGTTCACCATGGCAGAAATTGAACATTATGTCGACCCCGAGGACAAGTCACACGAGCGGTTCAACGAAGTCCGCGATATCGAGCTCGAATTGCTCGATCGCCATGTTCAAGTCGCTGGTAGCAGCAAAACCACACGCTTGACCGTTGGCGAGGCAGTCGAAAAGGGTGTCATCGCGAACCAGACACTCGGCTACTTCGTCGCTCGTATTTATCAGTTCTTGGTGAAGATTGGTATCAACCCCGAGCGACTGCGCTTCAGACAGCACATGGCGAACGAGATGGCCCACTACGCGACAGACTGTTGGGACGCGGAGATCGAGAACTCTGTTGGTGGCTGGACAGAGTGTGTTGGCTGCGCTGACAGAGCAGCGTATGACTTGACTGTGCACAGCAAGAAGACCGGCACACCTTTAATCGTCCGACAGCAATTGGCGCAACCGAAGGTCTTCGAGAAAGAAGTCGTCACATACAACAAGAAGAACTTTGGGAAGTCGTTTGGTAAAGACGGAAACGCTCTGCAGGAGATCATCAACAATCTGGACGAGCCTACTTTGCTGAGAATCAAGGGCGAGCTTGAGCAAGGGTGCGTTCTCTCTACCTTCTCACAGCTCGTGTGCATTCGCTTTGAATTGGCCTTGCGGCATATATTGATTGATTGTATTTCTGGTTCCTGAGCAGATCGGCTACAATCACTTCGCTCGACGGCCGTGAGTTCAAATTGACACCAGACCACCTGAGCATCGAGAGAAAAACGATCAAGGAATCTGGTGCGTGGCATTTGTGCTGATTCTACGCACCTCTATTCTAATCTCATCACTCCGTATGGTGTATCATCTGACTGATCGCCACCTTTCGTTATACTCGTTTGTTTAGTTCGCGAGTATACACCAAACGTCATCGAGCCTTCCTTTGGTCTAGGCCGTATCATGTACTGCCTGCTTGAGCACAGCTTCTGGAGTCGAGAACAGGACGTTGAGCGTGGGGTAAGTACAGCGTTTCCTCTTTTTATCAGTCTGCTTCTGCTGCCCCTTTTCTGACTTGTCCGTTCGTCATGGGACCCTGTTCTTGACTTTGTTTACCGGGTCTAGGTCTTGTCCCTTCCTGCGGTAGTAGCGCCTACCAAGGTCCTCATTGTCCCACTAAGCACAGGGCACTTCGACGCACTTGTGAAAGAAGTCTGTGAGTAACCCCAATTCCTCTTCTATTGACGCCA
The DNA here is from genome assembly GCA_001986395.2 of Irpex lacteus. Lineage (NCBI taxonomy): Eukaryota > Fungi > Basidiomycota > Agaricomycetes > Polyporales > Irpicaceae > Irpex > Irpex lacteus. The sequence goes on along the minus strand of MQVO02000090.1, from coordinate 15,339 downwards.
GACTGTATTGTCTGACTGTCGACCCTTTACATAGCATCAAAACTCCGCAAGGCAGGCGTGTTCTCTCGTGTAGACGACTCGAGTGCCTCCATAGGGAAGCGCTACGCCCGCAATGACGAGCTGGGCACACCCTTCGGTGTCACCCTGGACTTCGCATGTAAGTATTCGATCATGTGTCCGCCCTCGCCTTCTACACACACGACTAGCCATCTCAACTCCCCTAAACCCTCATAATTGCTCATTTCCGAGATTCTCCAAGGCTAACGTGTCTATGTTTTCCTCGACAGCTTTACAGAAAGGCACCATGACGCTTCGGTGAGTTTCAGTGCTCCGCTGTTTATGTCTTCTGTTATTACTCGCTCGCACTCGCACGGCGCACTTTGGCATACCGCCGGCACCGGTGTCACTCGAGGGCCTGTTCTCTCAGATTACTCGTGGCCCCTTTCCATGTCACTTCCGCGCGCCCCGGCACCTCTTCTCTCGTTCTCACCTCCTTGATCCGTGCCAACTCTTTCTGACACCGCACACTTGCTCACTTGCTCCGCTGCCACCTTTCCTCCGCTTTCTTCCCATTATCATCGTTTCACACACTAACGTCTGTGCCGTCTTCTTTTCTTTGACAGTGAACGAGACACGACTGGTCAACTCATCGGCCCCATCGACGATGTGATCGCAGTGGTGACTGAGCTCGTGAATGGCTCTATTGATTGGGCCGAGGCATGCACCCGTCTACCAGCCTATGCCGGCGTCCAGGCTGTCGATGAATAATCGCCCTCCTTCGAGTATGTCGTCGGCCAATCACTTCTCCTACACCCTTTCCCCAATGTATCAAGAATGGTAGAACACAAGATGAATTATTCAATCAACGAGACAAGTGAAAGAAGGAAAAAGGACGCGTGATGCTCAGCAGCTCGGGTGTGTTATTTGTAAGTGCAAGACATCGAGACGTGGAATGAATGCGGGGTTGAGGCTGTTCGAGACTGTCGGCATGCCAGCATCGCGTGTGCGGGGAAGGGGAGAGGTGTGATGTGTAGGGTCTGGTGACCGGACATGTTGCTGAGTGTGTACGTACGTACGATCAATACATGGCATTTCGTCATAATCGCTGGCGTTCGTGATGCAGTTCAGTAGGTGCAGGACGATATTTCGGTGCATCAGCTCGGCGCAGCAGGGATGCGGCTATGTGCGGTTGTGCTCTTTGAGTTTGAGGGGATGTTTTGGTAAGACGATAACTTATCACTGCTATATCAGCACCTCCGCGGAGAATGTCTGTTATCTGGCGAACAAAGCGGCATAGTTCGCTTGCAGTTAAGCTAGCTCATGAAGAAGTTTATGAAGACGACGAAACTGAAGCTAGGACGGCTCATTACGTTACAAACATACGTACGTACGTATACTACACGGTAAACTCCGTTTAAATAGTAATCAATGAATGTTAACGGTACTAATCTGTCTTCTCCATCCCCTTAACTTCCTACTATTCCCGCCACACAGGCACTCACACCAGCCAAGTCACCCATAACAAGTAGACCCCGCGTGATTGATTCGAACGCAGCGATGCAGGTCACCTCAGGAGAACGACCCGCCTTGGGTATGATCGCAGCTTCCACGCTCGAACGCGTGTGTGATCGCTTCATATGAGTCGACGGGTTGGACGCTCATTAGATTGCAAGCATACCGTAATTTGTGATACGAGCCCAAAGATTATACACAAGTACGCCGAGGCCGACGGCTGACTACTTACTTATACGGCACTAGAGGATGGGGTTGGCGGCCTTCGGGGCATTCCGATGAACTTACGATGGTCTGACTGGTCTTATGACGGGGGTATATGTGCTTTTACCTACTATGTGATATGTGGCCTGCTATATAATTTTATGACTAACATTACAAGGCATAATTCTATGTAACACTGCGCATCTTTCCTATGTGATTGCCAAATACTATTGGTTTGTGTCATATCCAACTGTGATTGGCCACCTTGTAATGACTGTGATTGGTTGATCAACTTGCCATCCAATCACAGCCAGCAGGTGACGATTGGATGATGCAGCTGGCTTTGAGCGGACATACAAGCACACATTGCTCACATCCTTCCTTCACGATAGACGTCAGATTGGTAGGTCCAGCCTCTAGAAAAAGAACTTGGCAGCCATGATGATCCGTGTAGTGTGGTACAGTTGCGGACAGGCAAAGTCAACCAATTAGGTAGCGCGCGTATTTGAGTTTTCTGGACCTAACCCGAGCCAGGATCATACTCAGAAACTCGAAAGGAGTCGAAAAATGCATGTCCGAAGTTTTTCCCACGAGAGATTAAGGACGGCCAAAATTTTCGGTCATTTTTGCGGTTACTATCGGTCTGCTTACACTAAGCGCCTATTGCTGAGATACCCTACTGAGATAACGAACTCAGTAACACTTCGAGTCAATAGCATTTCAAAGGTCAGATAACAAATTTCTATTGAAGGCTTACCCGAGTCGTATTACAAGTGTGACAAATCAGCCCATCAGCCACGTGTCTTGCCTTTTTAGAGCGCAGACGCCAGTCTGGCGCCGAAGAAACGGCTCGATAGAATTATCTGGAAGATAGCTGATCAGACTCGGTTTCGCGAGAGGAATTTTTTGCGCATTTTTTCATGAATTAAAAAACTCATTTTGGGGTTGGCCAAAATTTTGGACCATTTTTTCATAAAATTGCGAATTCGAGAAATCGGCTCGTACCATTCGACTCCGCTTTGCTCAAAGGTTCCAAATCTACACTCAGAAATAATTTCCCACGAATTCCGGGCGCTGCAAAACTCGGTCTTTGGCGGCTTCCAAATTAGTCGAGTTTGCTTGTCCGCAACTGTAGGTCATCGACCACGTGGAGTAGTGGCTGGCGCCCTCCGACCGATTTCCCGGAAGGTGAAAAGATATGGACAGTGATTTGCCTAAAATATGCGGCCATGGTTCTTTCATATCGAGAAGGTGGAGACGGTGTCGCTGTCGGTTTTTATGCAATGCACTGTCAAGATATTTGTAGTAGCGTTTGAGTATTGGAAGGTGCGAGTGATATCGGCAAGTAACGTTTTTTATCCAAAAAAACCCAAATGAATACTTATTGTCAGCTAAGCTAGGGACGAGGATACAAGAGGAAAACGAACTAAACTACCAGCGGAGGACCGTGTGAATCAGTGTGCTGCTATGGAGAGTATAGCTGCGACGGTGCCGCGTGAGTGGGTGTGCTACTATGGAGAGCATAGCTATGAAGGTGTATTATTGTCTCAAAGAAAAGACAGAATGAGGGAATCAGGATGTGCCGAGTTTGTCAGGCATTGGGTCGCGGCCGTCGGTATCATATGCACTCATTGACGATATGTGCTCGAGTTTGGTACACGCCGCAGGTGTTGCATGTTCAAGCCGGGGAAGAAGCGCCTGACGGAATTCTCCTATGGGAGCATGACAGAGGATCGCGCATGCTGCGCGCGCATTGCGCAACGAGGTGGTTTGATTTGAATCGAGAGAGGAATGGTCCTCTCTTGTGAGTGTTGGGTTTGAGGGGAGCGCGGCCATGAGCAAGTATCGTTAAGTAGTAAGTAACCCCGGCACACACCGCTGCAGACCTTCGCGCCTACGGCGCTGCGGCCAGCAGCTATGTGTGCCTCGTGAAATTAAGAGTTTGAGCAGTGAAAGTCATTCAGTTCTATGTGCTTTTGTGTACAGTCTGCAACTGAGAATAACAACGCACAGCATGCGAGCAGTGAGCACATCTACTTCGAGGGAATGCTATGAGTGACTACGACTGGGACACTGACCGAAAGAAGCGCACGGGAGTGAGTCGGGGTCCTGTCAATGAAGGCCGGGCAGGCGAGCGAATGAATCATAAATCCTCTTCACTGCATCAAACAAACGACTTGCAGCATGTATATATGGTACTAAGTGAGTATACGTAGTCAGCTACTGCGCGAAATACTCAAGAGCGATGGTAAACTCGAAAAACGTATACTTAGCGGTGCCATTGGGAAGGTATCGGCCTATGGCGGAACGGGCATAGTAGCGCCCCGTGTCAAGTATGGTCATGTGACGAAAAAGAGGTCCCAGTAGTGTTGTTTTGATGAATGAGATCTCAAGGACCGATTTGGGAAATCGGAACGTATGCACGATCACAATAGGCACTGTTCGTACGTCTCTTGATATTCTCTCATCGTGACTTATAAACTAACGTAACTACACACGCGGAATGTCTACGCTCTCGGGACAAGAACACGGCGTGGCCAAGTCCGAGTCGAGACCATATACTCCAACCCATACCTCGGTAAAATAGTCATGAGACCTATCATTGACTTGCATAAACAGGAAGATGTTATCCCGAACGTTCAATGTTCTGAAACGCAGGACTCGAGGGCATTGATGACCCTAGGCACATTGGTAAGGGACTCACGATCATTCGAACTTGCCAGGTCCCTCGCGCAGGCTCCAGGGTCACCTGAACTTGAAGGCTCTCCGACCAACTGCGTCCCGGAGATAATCGTGCTCGGCTGCCTGTGTCGAAGAGGAAGTACTAGTAAGTAGTGGACAATTGCTTCGTGATACAGTAATTAAGGACATGTCAGAAAATATTCGGAATTGCAGGGACACATGTAAATCTGTCTACTCACCCGGTTATACTAAGAGAAGCGACACCGGTACCGTCGTTAACTGATCGACGGAAGTCCGAGTCGCTGTGTAGGTAAGCATACTTATTAGTCACTTCACGTCGCAACCCAGGCCAATTTCTGAGGATCACAGAAGCACATGTGCGTACCTCAATGATGTGTGTGCCTATGTGTCGAAAATGGCAATGCGTAATCGACAAGGGTCTCTCTTCACCGGTCCCTCATGTATGCGCAGTAACTACACGGACACGGGTGGTACATATGTTGGGATAGGATGCAATGCATATGCACCGTGTACGTATTTGTGCCATGGATGGCATGGGTGGCACAAGACGCAGGGGTAGGCAAGGGTCTTCAGCCACATGGGTTGTGCGGGCTAAGACGAAGGCAAGCCTATCGATGCTGATTAACCTGCGTTCAGCCCAGCGTGAGCGCGATAGATAGATGGGATAAGCTGTCCACTCATTGAACAGTCAGTCCTTTTGGAATTCGATGGTCTAGGTGTTATGTCAATTGTCAGGAGACTGACTCAACGAACACAATTTCGGAATGGGATAGAGGCTGATAGAGGTGACGTACTGCGTCCGTCATGCGACGGATCATATGTAGGATTGTGATAGAGTGGGGACACGGTGACTGCATACAGTAGATGAAACGGAGAGTAGGTTAGCCATCTGTGTGCGGCGTGCTTGGCGGAGGCGGAGACGGAAGTAGGAAGGCTCGGTTTCTGGTTATATGGATTCTAGCCATGTTTTGAGCACCAATCAATAATATTCAGCGTTCAAGATCTGGACGTGCAACGGAGCACATATTCGAGATGTCAGGATGTTCTTTCATACTAGTACGCACACCTTGGTTTTCTGGATACTAAGAAACCGAGGCCCACGAAGGAAGGCGGCTTTCAGAGGTGTCTAGCGATCTCCATCGCTCCGAGTACACACACTCGGAGTGATAGAGTGGTGCAGAGATGACGCTGCTATTCCTCCGAGCGCGATACAACACATACCACAGAAGGCGAATGATCCAGCACCTCCGCTGAACATCGCTATCAGGATCATTGGAAGCTGAACGCACTGGCCGAAAGGAGCAAGCCGCCGACGCGGAGGTGTGAGATGAAAGAAGCCCATCTTTAACCGCACTTGGGCGGGCTGCGCAGTGCCCACACGACGCATAAGGGGCGACTGGACAGGGAGGAAGGTTAACATTCGACGCTAAAGGACTGCCACCTTTAGTACCACCATACTGTACGTATAGACGTCCGGGTACCTACTTTATCTAAAGGCAAGTACAGAGTTCAATTCTTGGTTACTCCACAGGATAAACCGGGTACGTAAATCCTTATCCCGCTTGATAGTTGAAGCAGAGTTCTACGACACACCTGCGCTCCCGCACAGTCTACGTAGATTAGAGTTGTGCATGCAATTGTCGAGCTATGTGGAGCATCATACCATTAGAGTTGGTGCCTAAACCTTCGACGAGCGAACAGGAACTCGACATACCTACTTGGACAGTGCGAAGAGTCTAGTGGGGCGGGCTGGTAAGTTCTAGAGGAGCGGTAAATGAAGAAGTTGGAGGTTGTGTTATCGGGGAAAGTATACGGAACACAAGGCAAACTGGCACTGGGGAAAGCTTGGGGAACGGATAGCATGATTGGAATTCTGGAGTTTGTTCGAGATGTTGCACCAGGGCGATTAATTGCAAGCCAAAAGGCTTAGTGACAGATAAAGTACTGTAAACGCGGACATGCTAACGCCTTCTCTTCGACCTCGACCATTGGGAGAAGGTCAGGCCATGCCAACGACAAGCCGATTATCCAGGAAACGGGTCAGTCACAGTACCAGGCAGTTCTGGAATCTGCCACTGCAACGCGGGGTTGTGATACCATAGATGATGTCTTCGAGTTTCACTGATAGAGTTGGCCACGTTCCCGAGAGGAGTGCGCTTGAGCTAGGACTGTAGTGTGCTGTAAATGGACATGCAAACAGTCTGTACTGTCTTGTCCCTGGACTGGTGACTTGTGCAGAAACATGATGGGCGAGCGGAATCGGAGTTTGAGCTCCCCTCGGACTATTGCACCTGTGGCGGTCTTGCTTACACGCTGTAAAACAAACCCAGAAAAGAGACGTCAGGCTGTTCGACGCGCGGATGTACCAGCTGACCTGCAGACGCAGTCCGGCAATGTCATTTGAACGCACTACGTAGTCGAATGTATTGTGCAGCGGTGTGTTTGGGTCGCAGGTCTAGACTGTGACCACGGGCTTGTACGAGGTGTCCGTGGGGTTATTTTGCGTCTGCTATTGGTTGATGTGGAAGATCAGCAAGTGAGGATGTGGGAGGGTCGTAGGGTGAACACCTCCCGAGGAACGAGTGCTATAAATCGTCCGAATCAATGTGTTGCATACGTAGGAGGGTGGCGAGAGTTGTACGATGGTGCCCTGCTCGGAGGGGGAACGCAAACGGAAAGGAGGGCTGGAACGATGCGGACAGATAGTGAGCGAGAAGAGCTCGAGAGTTCTAGAGATAGAGCCGGGGTTTAGATCATGGCGTGCTAGTGCTGGTAATAGTAAGTGGACGGATGTCATGGCCTAGGAAGGAAGGCGGGTCGCCAAGGTAGGCAGTGGGCTGGTTGGTCCCACGGGCGTGAGTGGCTGGTTATGCGCAGGCAATAAGCTTATTCAAGGGGTTGGGAGCGGCAGTGAAGTAATTGGATTGGAAGAACGGGCGTGTTTACGTCTATACATTCGATGCATCGAGACGCATCGTTCTGAGCGGGGGAAACACGAGAAGGGTCAGGCGACAGTGACGTCGAGCCACGCATCGCGGAAATTGGCGTGTGGGAGGATATCTGGATATTGGTGGGTGGGTGGTTGTGTGGCTGGGCCGTTTGGGGGTGGTGGCCGAGTGGTGGTCTAGGGAACCGCGTCTGAGGGGGATTGATCAGGCGACGGTGGGAGGTGAGAATGCAGGATGTGGTGGGAGGGTCAGGCGGTGGCCTGGGTTGAGAGGGCTGCCCCGGGAATGCCTCATGTCGCGGACATTGATGGAGGGATATGTCGAATTATATACGCTCGAATACTCCCAGGACATTTCGACGAGATATCTGCGCCGGCGATGTCCAGCGAGGTGATTGGCGGGCGTCTGGATGTTACGCTGGATCTCCGATCTGGATGGACGAGTGTCTAGACCGTTGAGGATATATAGTCCCTCGCTCGCTCCCAGCCAAATCCCTCTCCTCCCAACGCCCTCGCTCCGCGTCGCGTCTCACGTGCATATCCTATCCTCTGCTGCCCCAGTGTGCCCAGAGATCTCCACGAATTATTCGCCAACGATAGCACTTACCACCATCCGCACAAGCCGCCGATATACCACCTGCGCCATGTCCAACTCATCACGGTCTTCCACGAGCTCAGTTGCTCCCAACACCCTCGTCGCGCTCCCCAGTCTCTCCTGCGCCCTCTCATCACTACCACAGGCAAGGAGTCTGGACGGCATTGCGATACACCCAACGTCCATGTCTGCACAACGACACGCAGAGAGCGAAGCCAAGGTACATAAAAATCATCTAATTTTACACGTCAATTTTTGAGCGCCATACTAACAAGCACACCATCCCTCCACAGCTTCGCAAAGCACTCTCAAAATCAGCGAGTTCATCACACTCGCTACCGGCATTCGTACCTAACGTGTGTCTGCTCGAGCACTCTTGATCCTCCGCTGGCACTGACATCGTGCCTTCGCTCGATCTAGACTCCTCCATCACCTTATTCAACAGACTCCCCCGCACTCACAATGCGCAAGCCGGTAAGTAATTAGCTCATTCCCATCATCACCCCGAAAGTTATCATCAGTCCCTCTGACCATTCACCCCTCTATCTTTTGACAGCTAAAACAAAAAGCAACAGCATGATCGCCCCGCGTCCCGCCTCGAGTCCGATATAGACTTTTCCTTTTCCTGGTTCATACGTATCATCCTTCCCGTTTAAGCCTCTCGTTTTCCTTGGGACTTTGCAGTTTGCTTTCCTTATCTACCCATCCTCCACTACCCTATTACCTCTCTACCCTATCCCGCTCCTCCTACCCCTCGTACGTTATCATCACCGCCCAAGGCCAACCGACCGGCCTTTCTCGTTCCGTCACATCGAATCTCACCACAAAAGCTCTCGGCTTACGCACGCATGCTGGCAGGCCCGCTCATCCATATCCATCATCTCCTCCCATGTCGCTTCCTCTCCGGCTCGCTGCATCTCCTAGACGTTTCTTATTCTATATTCCCCTTATCCTCCCATGGTCCCTCGCTTCCTCTCTCTCACTCTCAGCATCTCTCGGCAACTCCTCGCATCAGCTTCTCTACTTCTTCCCCTTCCTTCTTATCACTCTAGTACCTCACCCTGCATATCTGACTGGAGAACTCAGTCCTGGCCGTCTTTCTTGCTTCGCCTCGCTTAGCTAGCTACTGGTACTCCCCATCTACATCACTTCCAAGTTCGTTTCTAATTTCTCTTTTTCTTTTCGATATCCCTCTCAATCTCACGCATGATCATGATTTACTCATGGCTCCGTTCGTACTCTTCTCCTGCATACTTATTCCCTGACTCTCATCACTCTCACTCTGTCTCTCTGTGTCGTTACTCGCTATCTGCAATCATTATCACGTCGAATGCTTTCGGTACACAAAACTATCTTTCTGGACCCGATGGTGGAGTAAGGAAATGCAAAGAGTGATGCCTGCAAAGTAAGTTGGCGTGCTCTTATCGAAAGTGTACACAAGCACATACATACTGATACCCACTTGTGAACTCCACGCACAATAGAGTAAACATCAACTCTAGATTCGAAAGCTCATGTATTCGAAGCGGTCTTAAGTCCATTATGAAACCAAGCTAGGTTCAACCTTGAGGCGGTTTCCAGCTCTCAGATCCCTCTCAAAAGTTCCTCTCTTCGGTCACCCGCGCTGGCGAGATAGTGAGTGCTGATGGCGAGTTCGCCCGATCTCCACGAGCCACAAGTATCGTGTTCGGCATCTCCTTCTCTGTTGTTGCGGCATCGCTATCGCCCCGCCCAAGGTGAGTAAGTAAGTAGGGCCGTTTGAATGTTGGTTTGCCGGAAGGCTGGATCTGGGCCTTACGGGGGTGAGTTGGTTTAAGGATAGTTGGACCGGGTTTCCGAGAAGAGCTGGAGGTATGCTCTGAAGTTGGACGATCTGCAGGTCTCGGGATGAAAGAAAGATTTGCAAAGCAAACAGGCGAGTGTTTATTCCTAAATTCTGCGCTTTGCTTACTGAAATTTACTTCCTTCGATTCTGTGCGTATAGACCTCGACACCTCGAGGTCAGTACCTACTCGCTTCTCCATGAGAGCCATTTCCGAATACTTACCTCCGCAAAGCCCACGGTTTCCCCGACTGTCAACTATCCTACGCACTAGCACTAAAACACACATTGCTCTTACCGTCCCGCGGTGCGCCCGGGAGTTGCCCGGCCCAAATGACGCGACATGCTCGATCGACCCTGCGGTATCATGCATCGCCAGGGCATGCGCATGGATGGGCATTGTGAATGTTGTTAATCATCTCACGCTCCCTCCTTTGTGGCCTCTGTACCTCGCAACGCCAATTAGTTACGACTACACTGCTATCTCGAGCTCTTCTCGGAGCTTGAACGCTGCAAAGTGCCATTTCAGGAAGAAGACATTCGAGACGAGACGAAGGCGTCATTGAACATCTCCGAGGAGAGAAGCATGTTGTACCCGATCAATGTGGTGAGGATCTCAGAGGGAAGGTGAGCATGAACTACATAACCTTGCGTATATTTGATAGACACGTTCTCTGGCGACCGCTCACGTCGCCAACCTCCTTTTCTCTCAGGTTGTGCTTTGACATGGTACGTCGTTCTCACATAGTGGTCGCCGTCGGCATTGCGCGAGACTAGTGTACCAAGTCGTGTGTCGAGGTATGTCATTCGCACGCGCACCTTCCCTGCCCCGCATTCTTCGCTCATTCGTTGATACTTACAGCGCATGTCTCCGCAAAATTTGTCAAAGACATAGGTTTATTGGCAATACTATGAGCAGATGTCCGTTTCTTGCCCACGGCTACTAAACATCCCGAATCGCAAGGGTATTGGTGATCAGCGTGGTACACTGACCTACATGCGGCTCGGACTCCTTATTGCGAGCGGTGGCGGACTCAAGTGGATTCGGACGGTGCTTCAAGTAGACTTTAGAGTCTGGATCTCAGGCGAGTGGAGACAGAATTGTCATGCGCTTGCAGTAGGACGTCATCCGTGAAACTGTGATAACATACACTGTGAGGTTTAAACGTTAACGAATCGGATGATAGGACCGCTTTCCTTAAAACTACATGATACGACTATTCTCTACCTTCGCATTCTCATTGACATCGCATCTCACTTCCACAGTACATAAGTAATGCAAATCGGCGGGAACGACGGGCCACACGGGCCAGTCACCATCACCACACTTATCAAACTTTCTCAATAAACCACCCTCGCATCTACCACATCCCTATCACGCCTCACTCCTCCCATCAAGATGCGTTCAGGACTCGAGGACCAGAACGTGCTCTCGGAGGTCTAGGAACGCCACATAGCACCGCTGTCACAGGCGAAACAGGGAGGTACGCACATTTCGATCCGAGCGATCATTGATGCATATGACGACCGACAGAATGCACCCCTCTCCGGTGTATTTAGGGAGATTGGAATCCGATTGGGCTTAATTCTGGGTTGTGACTTGTGGTATACGTATATATTATGTACTACGTGCATGTGTGCGTATACGTGCGTGGGTGAGGAGATAGCGTTTCTCTTCCGTTGCATGATGCATCCCGACTGTACGTGATACTGGGGATCGACCTGAGGTGATATCCTTTGAGTCACTGCTGGGGTGTTCAAAATTTGCTGATATGTTCGTGCAGGTACTCAACGCCATTTTTGAGGTCTATAACTTGCTGTAGACCTCAATTGTGGATTACTGCGTCGATTACACATACCCAGTACGTATGCCAGTGGAAGGTTATCGGGGCTTTCATTCCCATTACACTATAGACTCCGGCAATCCGGTGTCTTAAATCTTATCCTTGGCACACCTGACCAACAATCCGACACTTAACAGGCAACTCACTAAAGGGGCATTGGTTCAAGAACGGTTAAGTCTTATCTTACACGTAAGTCTGCGTATATGCCGCAATCTCCACATTACTTACTGCGTGTATTCTCTACAGGCTTCGCAAGGGCAGTTGCATCATCGTACGCTGTGCAGCACGCGCCGTGTATGCTGCGTGTGCGTGCGACGCTGTGACTGAGGTTCCGAGAATATCCTCTGTCAGTCCGAGAAGCCCTTGGTGCATTCGTTATTATTGTGTAGATGTGCGCGTGTTTGAACACGAGTGCAACGCGACGTTCATGTCGGGGGCGTGGTGTTGCAGACACGGAAGATGGACATTCAAAGGGTAAGCCTCGGGACACCGTCTCCTCCGTGTCAACTTGTCTAGTAGCTTCAATTTCTGACTCGACACGGTAGTAGTAACCTGATAAACGTGACACAAAGTGCATCGTACACTTAGCTAATTAGCTTCTCTCGACCCGTCACCAGTCAGCATTCCTTCTCCTTCTTTTCTAGGAATCCTACCTCGCGATCTGACTGACAGTAAGTGTGCCGAAGTTTCCGACGGACGATTTATTGATGAGACACGTTGCTTGTGTAGCTTATGGAAGCACCCTTCACAAGATACGGCGCACGATGGTTCATAAACATAGACAGATTGACCATGACCCACATTCGATGAACTTCTTTCTTGTGTGGTTATACTATATCCGAAGCCAGCACTGATTGTTGAGGTACCTTGGGTACGCAGTGGAAGAGTTCGAGAGAAGGTGTAGCCGCTTATGGTATGATTGGGTCCAGGTGAGAGGTAGCTTTCTTCACAAGTCGATGATGCAATACTCAGTACGAGACTTGCCTTGGGTGAGTGCACTCAAACACTTGTTCAGCAATGGCCTGCTGAATGGCGGAAATAGACTTCGAGGGTTCAACGTGTCAAGGCTTTGGCATCCAGTACGAACGTGTATCTCAACAGATGATCAGGTAAGTATGTACTACCACAAGAATCCAGCTTGGAAGAGGCTGATCTAGGCGTAGTGAAAATGTTCATTCGCATTTCACGGTCCGTGTCGCGAGGTCTGGAGACTATCTTCAACGCAGACGGTGTTTTGGAAAGGCTGTGTCACTGCACGTACTTTGGCCATTGGCGAGTTGTTACACATCATCCCGCGCGAACGGTAACTTTACCTGCGCGTCTGAGTGCCCTTAGACTACCAAGTGACGCTGGAGATAAGGTGAATAGTAAATAGTACGTTGATGTCTCAGCTCGGTGTGCTGGCAATCAAAGGGAAGTACTGGGTTGATAATCCTTCGAACAATTTCTGCGAGAGCTTGATTGATGCTCGCTCCGATAGCATCGTAGAAAGGATGACTCGGAGTGTCGCGGCGTCTGAAGGGTGAAGGTGAGTACGTTATGGCCAACGGGTAGCAATGCAAAATTTACTCATCTCTGATTATCGTGCTCGCAGGACGTTCTTAGATCCTTTCGATGCTTCCTCAGGGAAGGATTGAGCGTCAGCACATCATGTAACATCGGCAATTCGCGACTTGCTCAAGCTCATCACTGGCAGTAGCAGCTCAAAGAACAACGCTTTGCAGGTTCGGTATCATTCAAATCATCCAAAAGCACGCGCAACTTGCATGATATTGATTCTACACAGCGGTAGTAATTACTGTGCGAACGCACATGGCTTGCGCTGGCAGTGTACACGCTCAACGCGTCGGTTTCTCGTTATCTCTCAACTTCTCCAGGACCGAATGAACCGACATATCTATCTCGGGATACCGACGATCCACCCATCTCCAGCAACCCCGAGGAAAAATTTGACACGCTCGACCGGAGGTTGACGGCACCGATTGTAGTCTGGCTTTCTACTGGCTACAGCCTTACGGAGAGGTGAAAATGAATGGGAGATGTTCAGGCTTTCAGGACCGAAGACCGTTTGGACGATTCGTGTCCCCTCACGGTGATCCCGCTTATTCACCGTGCGTCTTGCATGTACAAACTTTTTCAATTGGTTTTGACTTTTGCTTTCTGGACAGCGGCTTATTCCGACAACCTTTTTGCGTATCTCACCCGGAGCCTCTTGGAGCCTGAGTGTGTCCCCGAGCCTGGGGGAGGTCTGTTTGAGCGGGTAGCAAGCCTAGGCAGAGCACAGTCTTGACTCAGAGCCTATGCATGGGCCAACATTCTAGCGCGTTCACGTCCGTGTAGAACGGGACAAACGTGCTAGGGAAAGTACGGACGGGACGCTGGCGAATACGATAGCTCTCATCTTCTCGATGTTGGACACATGCCGCTGCGGCGCATTTCATCATGTGTTCTGCGTATCCTGATAAGAATCTGCTCACAAAGATGTTCTTTCTCTTGCATGCGTGGGCTTGAACATCGGTTAAGTGGAGAAGGTTTTACCTCAGTGAGAGGGCGCGAGCGCACTGACATTGTTTTCGGTAAGTTCGTGCTCACAACCTTCATGATGGCATCGCCAACGTTTTGTTAAAGTCAATCCAATAGCACTTACACTGGTGAACGTGAAGGTACATATTGCCAGTTAAATCCCATCGCGGTAAATCACAGTGGGGTAAACGACTATGACAGTCGCGCCACTGCTAGCATCCTCCTCCCACCCCAGCCGCTCACTGTTCAAAGGAGCCGTTACGGGTGCCGTGCATTATGAGTCACTTCTGCACCCAATACCACTGTAGACTTACGAAGTCTGCTCGACATAATTTCTCGTCTCATGTTCGAGGCAAACGGGTTCACTCGGCGTGTGTGCGGGGAAAAAGCTCATGAGGAGCACGTCTTGTGCGTCTTGTTCCATAGGCATGATACTAAACCTATGACTTTGGTGCTTCTGCTTGAAAATGCTGCTGACAATAGCTTCTGCAAGACATGACTTGTCCAGGCGTATCATGACTGCTCAATACCTCCCGAGCTTCTCCCGCCTCAACGCTCTTGGTGGACGGAACGATGGCAAGGAACCTTCGAACGAAGACGCTCGTTCACTATGCCTGCGGGTGGCGACGTCAGACCGTTTGAGGATGACGCAGATCCGGGTTCTATGTAATGTTCCTGGGTGAATTGATCGTGTCTCTCCAGGCTTCCTACACCGCACACTCGGACATGAGATCCGGACAAGAAACGAGCGTGTTTTGCATGATCTCTGCTTCGACACGTACTTACCCACTACTACTACCATCGGATAATTTGATTGACGTTTGATTTCTGTTCGCCTTTGAAAACATTCTTGCAAATCGGGACGGTTCCCTAACTTCATACTTATTCCTAGTCGTAGTCCAAGTCGATTTTGGGATTCTTCGGGATAGCTCATCGGGGAGCTGGTTTGTCGCTCTGGGCACCGCATTGCCGCTCCAGATACTACAGGTTGCCTCATGTAATTCATCAGAATCTTGATCTACCACTATGAAAAACAAGGCTCGGGATGCATCCCTAGATTAGTAGATGCTGATTTCTCACTCAGGCTTCTTCTATTCACCTGCGCCTATCAACTTTGGCGTGGCCATAACGCATTCTTGCACGGCACTTCTAATGGACATTCTTCTTGAAGATCGGTCTGCGCTTAAGA
>MQVO02000045.1:0-163724 GCA_001986395.2 Irpex lacteus | reverse complement strand
TCACGACAACGATGAATGCATCCTTGTTCCTAGGACGCATCCTGACTGCTCTTTCGCCATCACGATTCGGGGGGCTTTGAGAGCAGTCGATCTCATTAGTCTCATCAATAGGAATGCCTAGGGTCCGATTCACATCGCCTCTGGCATGCCTATTTGCCTGGTGTAATTGCGTGATATAATCTTGTACCACGGGCTGGCTGAGGACGTTAAAAGATTTTACGCCGATGGTGAACTGATCGTGAGGGTTGTTTGCTTTTCTTGTAACCCTGGCGTAGGGTTACGTGGGCGTCTATGTCTGATCTGGTTCCGCGAACACTGCACCTTCGTCTCTTCAGCACTCTGACCACTGCTGCGACGAAGGTGAGCTTAGATGTTTACTACACACATGTATTAGCACTCTGACCACTGCTGCGACGAAGTCTCTATCCATTACTTGTTCCTGTTCCTTCCTCGGTCGAGATCAGTGTGCCCGACGCCGACGTCGGGCTTTCACTTTTTTTTGAACACCGGACAAGTAAACGACCCCGACTTCAGCATCCGCGCCCCCCTCAGGCACGGATCCACCAGTGGATTACACCAGAACACCAGAGATCATAGATAAGCTATTCGATTAGCTTCCCCGCGTTCCCCAGACCAACGTCGTTGTTCAACAACATACTCCCGGCGCTTAACACTAGTGCAGCATTCAACCTGACTTCCCAGACCAAGAAACTTACGCAGCCGAGAGGCTACGTACGACAGGATCGCATCAACACACGCAGCCTTACGCGGACGTTCCATTCCGCGGACGAAGACGTGTTGACCCCAGAATCGGGAGTCGACTTTGATTTGCTGTCAGACGCGCTCAACGGCACGTCCTCCAGTTCCTCTGCATTACCCTCGTTTCCACCATCCCCAGTACCCTCGCCTGCATCAACACCACTTCCGCCATCGAGACCTGCAACACCGCCCGGTGATTCCTCGACACCACCGCATATACCCAGACCGCCGTTGATTCGTACCCCACGCCTTGTCATTCCTAGCGTCACTCGCACTTCTCCCGTGTCTAGTCCTTCTGCAGCCTCTTCCGACTCAGACTCCGACCCTGAACCATATCGCAAGGCTCGTCTAATGTCCTCCAACATCGCCACCGTCGTTTCTTCGGGTCCGCATAAGATTCCCCTGCTCACAAAGGGAGAACTCACCATCGAGACGTTCCTTGAATGGGTGGATCTATGCGATGACTACTTCGTGATCAAGGAGGTCAAGGACGATAAGCGGGTCACCCACGCAGGTACTGGATTCCAAGATATCCTCGTCCGGGACTGGTATCGCTCTGACGCGGTACGATTCCGCGGTCTGTCTTGGGACGATTTTACCAAGGAATTTAAGACGAGATGGCTGCCATCCGACTGGGATCTCAAGGCCAGAAACGACCTCGCCAGACGCCGTCAACGCGACGACGACGCGTTCAAAGACTGGATTGTTCGCATGGAAACGCTTAACGCCGTCCTCAAGGACACGCCTGCTCACAAGAATGAAGCCGAACTCCGTAATCACATCGAGTCGATGATGTGCGACCGCCTGGCATCTCTGGCGATCGCATCCAACGTCTCTAACGTCACCACCTACCGCGACTGGAGGGAGAAACTTGTCACCCTCGATAACGAAAGACTGGCAAACGTCGCGGAGATTGCTAGAATCACCGCGCGTGCAAAGCCCACGCTTGTCACCCGCACCAGCACCGCCTCTGGCGGTGTAACGCCATTACTTCGTAATGTGTTGGTTACATGTGCAAACTCACTACTGAGACTCAGCAGACCATACCAGACTCCTAGACCCCACCAGTAACCTAGGTCACGATGAGGCTGTGCAAAGCTATGCATGGATATGTGAAGCTATGCGCGGGCTACGATGTGGCTGTGCGCTACCTATGAGTCATTCTGCATCCACGACAACCAAATGAGTCAGCATACGTGAGGCTATGCACTGTGGCTATGCTGCAGAACATTCCGGAACAAATTGCACAGCAAATCTATGTCATCCCCACCTTGTTACGTGTTTCATATCGGCAACGCACAGCGTTGTCACGGCCATTGTAGATACAGATCCCTGAGGCTATGCTAGTAGATACATGACTTCCTGTACATATAAATAGAGGGGCCTTCCTGCCCCAGAATAAAAGCAACTTCAGAGGAAGCATTTAGTACCCACCGAGTCAGTTAGTAGGAACGTTCAGTCGTACGTTTACGTCTATAGCTTAGGTGTAACTCCACGAGCGGGTTAGCCTTTCAGAACTCCTTGGTTGCTTGATAGCTATCACGTAAGTAGACACTCATCAGGCGCACAGAGCTGCGAAGGGAGCTGTCTATTACGCTGCTAGTATCAAGTACTCGTGAGGATTCAGCCGTAGTCGTTCATCGTATCAGGTATCGTATCGTATTAGTCTGATCCAGGGTATTGCTTGTTTCTTCCCTCTACTCTCTCACTCTACTCTCAACTCTAAACCCACCCTCTCATAGTCTATAGTTCCTGTCTAAAGATCTTTCACTCCCCAACACGAACGACCGGGATAGATCGACCTAACGTCTGGTCCATCAATTCTCGGCAGAAGAGATTAGGCTTGCGTACCGTAGACATTACTCTGACCTTCGTGTTCACCAGTCCCAGAGCTACTCATCGCTAGGCGTAGTGCTAGTCACACCCACTTCGATTCCCCCTTCCGTTTCCCATCCAACTCTACACCACATATCTATTTGCTCTGCCTGGTACCATAACACTTACCGCGTCTCAGTCATCTTACGTATCCCAGGCCGCTGCACTTGCAATCTCATTTTCTGATCTCGACATCTGGAGCCCACCGCGAGGGGGGGAAAGATTACAGTTAAGGAAATCATAGACTCGGCTTGTGTATGAGTAGTGACACCTCACTATCCATATCAAGTCCACCATCGACAATCTCAACACCAACTACTCCAACATCTAGGTCATCGTTGCCCACCATGGCAGCGATACCGCCACTATCAGTAACGGATATGCCTTTCCTAGGAATGAAGGGAGCACCCAAGAAGTTCAAAGGAAAGTCAGCCGAAGTTGATATCTTTCTCCGACACTATGAACGAATGATCCCAAAGTACAACCTGACTACCGATAAGGAAAATGTTGAGAATATTACGCAGTACTGCTCTAAAGCTGTGCGCCAGTTTATGGAAGGACTTACTAGTTATCGAACTCCAAACTGGACCCAGTTTGCTAAAGACCTGCGAAAGTTCTACGAAGCAGACAAGGACTCACGCCGATACAAGGTGCGGGACTTGGAAAGCTTTGTGATCACTAGCCGAGCGAAGGAACCCTTTGCCAATCAAGCAGCATGGATGAAGTATAACCGTGAGTTTATTCGTATATCAGGATGGCTCGAGGCTAAAGGCAAGATCGACAAAGAGGAGCGAGCGATTTATTTCTGGAAAGGAATTCCTCGTCGCTTCCGAGATCGTATTGAGCTTCGCCTTATGAGTTCCAAGCCTAATCACGACTTAGACACACCCTTCGACATTGTTGATGTGGCCAAAGCAGCAGAAACACTACTCAAGCGAGATCGCTTTGATAATGATAGGTTACCCTCTGATTCTGAAGACAGCGAATCTGAAACGTCTGAATCATCATCTGATTCCGAAAGCGAAAGCAGTGATGACCAGAAAGTTAAAGTTACTGTCAAGAAAAAGCCCAGAAAGTCTCACTCTAAGGAAAAGGAAAAGCCAGTTCGTAAGACTCGCTTTCGCCTTCCAAAGAAAGCACAATCTGTAAGCTCATCAGAGTCTGAAAGTGACAGCGAATCGCACAAGTCAAAATCAGGATCTAATTCACCAGCAAAGGGCAGTAAAACCCCAAGCGAGGATGACTTCGAGCATCTAATCTCTAGACTTAGCAAGATGAGCATCCAAGATCCCGAATATGCCACTGTGTACTTCAAAGCCTATCGTATTGATCCGATCATCAAAGAGTTAGTACCAACACCCAGCGAGCAGCGTCGTATATCACCCACGACTTCTGCCTCAGCACCACGCGAACGTCAGAGCTTTGAACGCGAACCTCCGCCACATATGTCAGGTGGATTCTCCACTCAGAACTGTTTCGGTTGCGGAAAGCAAGGCCATTCAATGAGATTCTGCCCCGACCTTAGAGACTTAGCCAACAAAGGAGTCATTCGTTATGGAGCTAACAACCAATGGGTTATGAGCAACGGCTCTTCCATTCGTCGTAACTACCTTGGCGAACCTTTGACCGAAGCCATAGAACGGCTACAGAACTCTAGTAATCTCATAACCATTGACGACCAGCCTGCCGAAGCCGACCTGACAGATGATGAGGTTTATGCCATTCAGCATGACCAGAACCCCTACGCCTTCTTCAAGGGAGATATCGAATATGAGGACCCAGACATGGCTGCATACCCAGTAGAGTCATCCGACATGCGCATGAAAGCTAAGCGAGATAGGTTTCAAGGAGTAGTTCCTCCACCTCTCCGCAAAGATTCAGGCGCTCGGTTTAAGGATAAGCAGAATCCGAACAAGGAAAATGTAGATCCTAGACCTAAGCCTACACCAAAGCCAGTCCCAGTTCGCCCCCATGAGGAGGATGTAAGAATGTTCGACCCAGATAACGATAGCGATATCGAGGAGGATATTCCGCTCTCTCGTAAGAATGCCCAACGAAAGCCGCCGCCGGGTATTCGGCACGACCAGTTCAAGCCGAAGCCAGCGCCTAATCCTGCACCACGTGATGAACCAGCCAAGCGTCAGCCTCGCCAGTCGGAGATTCAAAGCCACGTCAACCCCAACACCGTTCTCGACAAAATGCTCAGTGCCCCTGTCAGCCTTCAAGTCGGTGAACTCATGGCTGTATCTCGCGAGATGACCCAACGTATGCAGGATGTTCTGAGACTCAAGCAAGCAAAGGCACCAGCTGACACGAAGCTAGCTACTGCCACCGAGTATCAGGAGGACGAACCCACCACGGTCGCCGCTTTCATGCCAAAAACCCGAAGCCAGCTCATTCGCCTCACACTACACTGCAACGGAATTCCGATAGAGACCATTATCGATACCGGATCCATGCTTAACATATGCAGCAAAAAGACTTGGCTCAACTGTATCAAGCAGCCAGTCGACGTCACCCGCTCAATAGTCATGAACGATGCCAACGGAGGCGAAGGAACTCTATCAGGATTCCTAGCCGAAGTCCCGTTACGCTGTGGAGACGTTTTAACTTTTGCAAATATGTACATCGGCGAACACGCACCATTCGACTTGCTTCTCGGAAGACCATGGCAAAGAGGAAACTTCATTACGATTGACGAGCGAAGAGAAGGAACCTTCCTGGTGTTCAAAGATCAAGACTTGAATAGCCAGTGGGAAATGCTAGTTGCAGGAGAACCACGACCACCTCCCGACGTATATGATGAGTACTATTCACACCAGAGGCAGAAAGTTCAGAAGGTCCGCATCAGCGAAGCCTACCTATCTATGCACTCAGAAGACTCAGCACATGCTCGGATTGAGGAGGTCAAAGAAGATGAAGACCCTGCAACAGCCACCGAATCAACCAAGACGTTTCCGCAGGATCCCGCTGACATCAAGCAGAAACGCAGAGCAGAAGTTCTAGAGTCCACGTTATTAGCCCTTGACATTCCAGAAGGATTAGTCGAACAAGAACTCGACAACTTCATGCTCAGCCCAGTCAGCCGATCTAGCCTTAACACTCAGAAGAACAACTCCGAAGAGCCCGCCAAAGTACTTGTCACACAGTCACAAAGTCAAGATTTATCGGAAACATTTAAATTCATGACGATGGACGACACCGAGCTGCCAAGTACATCCACTGCTATAGTACGTGAAGTAAAGTCCCCACAAGCCACCGCCGATCAGTCACCATCTCCCGAAATCAAGCTATCTACTGCAGATGAGGAGAGAATGGTAAGCATTATAGAAAACGAACTGAACTGCGGAGGACTCACCTTCAAACAATGGATGCAACACGCTCAGAAGTACCTGCGCGAGCTTTTTGAAGCCGATATGCGCGCCGTCAACGAAGCATGGGATGTCTACGACGGACCAGAAAGTCAGTTTCTCACTAGGCAAAATGACGAGAGAATGGCTTACCTACGTTCTGAACACCGTTGGGATATTCTTAACCAAGACCGCCGTGTACTCGGACATTGGATGCGAGAAGTGTCGAATTGGACCTACGAACGCGAAAGACCAAGTGTTAGTCAAATAAGAGGAAGTGCAAGCCACGAAAACCACTTACCGAAGTCATTAAGACCCAACTTATCACTTGTCTTGATGGGGCAAACCCCGTCGTCGCAGTTTGAAGCCGCCATCACCGAGGTTTTATCCGAATTTCCTAAAAAGGCAGTCAGTGATGCACTACACCCGGATTGCTGCGGAACGACTCACGCGTTTTCAACTTGTAGCGCCCGTTCCGGTCCAGAAGGAGTTTCCAGTAACCGGACAACTGATGTGCAAGCACACCAGTGTCAGCGGCCCGAGCTGGGCAGGCATCTAGACAACCAGCAGGAGCAGCCACACAGTGAACCTAACCAAAAGAAGCAAAGCGGCGCACCTGTCAACCTGCCAACTGCTCGAGGAAACATACCCTGGAATGCAAGAAACCAAAAAGGGAAAGGTCAGCGCACAGCCCGCAAACTGCCAAACAATAAGGGAACTCACCTAAACCAAAACCCGACAAGCACCGCATCGAAAGAACCCCCGACCCATCCAAGAGGTCAACCCTCAACCCACCAAGATCACACGTGCACGCACCAAGCCACGGCACCCCGGCTCAAGCCACCTAGAGATAAGCATTGGCAGAAGTCAGGGTTAAGGGGACACAGATCTGTACCTAGAAATCAGACGAATGTTAGAAGCTTATCTCAAAAAGGAGCTATTGAGAACATGCGCACGTTTACCTTAACGGGCAACCCGCCCACTTCCCAAAAGGGCAGTCGTCCGACTCCTCCGCCCAGGCAACGCCAGAGAACCTCACGGCGTACTTGCTTCGGTTGCGGGAGTCCAGGCCATGTAATTGCGAAGTGTGCAAGGCTTGAACAGCGTGAAAAGCAAGGCGAATTTCGAAGGGTAGGCCTGAGTCTTGAGCTGCCAAACGGGCGCGTTTTGCGGAAGCAAAATCGCAACCCGCCCCTCCTAAGTCAACTTGATGCCCTGCAGAGGATGATCGAGGGTAAGGGGGATTGCCACAAGAGTTCTCATGGCGTGGTGCATAAGGAATCTGGGCTAGACAAAGCAACCGTCAGTCTCCCTGATAAACCACACACTCACCGAATACCAAAGTCCCTCGCCCCTCTCGAACCTACGCCCCCAGACCCCACCGTCTATCGCTCAGTCGCCATCGCCACGTCACCACCGCCTACGCCTCTAGACACGCCCGTCGCCCCACCCTCTGAACGCGTCCGCGCTGTCATTCGACACAATATGAATGCGCCGTTCGCCGTTTGTGTCCCTCCTGAGCCTGAGCAGAGCGTCGCCTACACTATCTTTAGGTGCATGTTAACTCCAGCTCAGGCAGAGAACGTACTAGAGGGACTGGCTTACCGAGGAGTCATCCACCTCGCCTCCCATCCTTTCCCCACCGTCGAAGAGGCCCGCCGTCGTATGTTCGGATTTGACATGTATAGGACCTCGCACCCCGTCATTGGCGACTTTATCATCCTAGCCGGCGAACGAAACTTCAGCATTCAGCCGTTTGAGTTACAAGTAAATAGAAACTTACGTGCCGAAGAAGGCCAGAGGAACAGCCAAGGGTATTATCTTGCTGCCCCGGCCGGCGACACTACGCGGTGTGCTCACTCCCCGATCTTCGTACTCGACCGCATCATTGTTCTAGGAGGTCCCAACGCTCCTCCGCGAGGTACGCACCCGGTCGACTGGTCGCCTGTCGAGTTCATTGGCCACCGGTATGATGATTCGCCCTCAGACTGTTTGCAGCCCGCTGATTCGTCGTCTTGCAGAGATCGCGTCGGCCTCTTGATTGGCCCGGCCAGTCCTGTCAGTGATAGCGGAGAGACGGATGGAGGGGACGAGGTCAACCTAGTCGAGAAGGGACACAGCGAGGAAGAAGAGAACGACGACCTCAAGCATCTGCGAGAGGTCATCAAAGGTATGCGTCCTGCCACTACGCACAGCCACGCGACTCACCGGAGATCTCCAGAGCATGAGCGCCTTACGGATGCACGCGCTGAGGCTGAGCTCAAGGATTTCTTTGGCTCTGACTCGGAGGTCGGCACAATCTCGAGCCCGGACACCGACGAGATTACCTCGTCGATCCCAGCGCCTGCTGCCGGCAACTCCCAGCCCGTTCAACCTCCGGCCTCGTGGTCGCCACCTGTCGCTTGGTCACTGCCTGTACCGTCTTCATCACTGCCAACACCTCCTTCGTCGCCGTCACCCGCCCCTCTCTCTGTTCTATACTCCGCTGCCCCCACTCCTCAAGATGTAGCTGACCGCCCCCACCTCGACTACGAGATCCCGCGCCTTCAGCAGGAGGATCTCGCCAGGCGCATCGTGCAAGAGACCAACGAACGGTACGTGCCCAGTCCACCTGGCTGTGTACCTATCTCTCATGACACCTCCCTCAGCCTCCTGCTCGACGCCTTACGAGCCCAGGTCGTTGTAAATGAGCGGAACCGTCTTCAGTCCACGAACAACACAACCATTCAGCCCGTCGAGGATGGCGTACGCCGGCTCACGCTTCACTCAGACCCCAACGCCTCCCACAACGGCGAAGACCTCGCCACCACAGCCTCCAGCTCCTCCAGCGACGATAACGACGCCCCAGATGCCCCCGCCGACCCCATTATGATCATGCATGGGTATGCCATCGAGGCTGCCCTGCGTGATGCACCTGTATTCGCCCGCGCACGTCTGCCAGGCCTACCTCAAGACCGAGCCTTTCTCATGGACCCCCAGGTACTCGCCGGCGTCGAACGCCTCACTCTGAACGACGCCACCATCGAGGAGACCGTCGACATCGAGTTAGAGGAGGAGGATACGAGTAGCGAGGAGGACACATCGAGCGACGAGAGCATCGACATAGACCCTTACGAAGGTGCGTCGGTCATCGACTCGATCGACTGCTTTCTCGCTGAGCCTGACGTCGCAGGCATCCTCCACCCTCCCGCCTGGATGGACCATGACTCTGTCATGGCCTCGCCCACATCACCTCTTTGCCCCACTCCCGGCTCCTGCACCTACGACGAGAAAATCGCAGTCCTCTCACGACCCCCTTTGCTCCCTGGAGAAGCCACAGCGGAAGACCCCCCATCCCCATACGACGAGGGATACACCAGTCGCCCCTGGGTTACCCCTCCTCGCATCTGTCCACCTTCCCGCTGCACCCATACCGCTCACCACGTCATCAGCACCCTCATCGCCTTCAAAGACGTCATCAACGCTCAGGAATTTCAAGAGAACGATCGCACCCGCCGTCGCCGTCGCTTCTCAGCACCCAACTCGGAGATCGCAGCCATGTACGCTACTGACGACAGTGACTCAGACGGACTCGTCGTTCACTGGCTCGCACGCCGTGCACTGGTCAGACGTCTTCGGCCTATCATCGAGCTCGCTCAAGACCTCGGGCTCGAACGATTCTTACGTACCTTTCGCAATCTCGATCCCGAGGACCACGCCGATCTCCAACTCGCTCTTACTGCCTTGTTTTTCCCCAAGCAGGAGTTCGATGGCAACCCTTACCTGGACCCCGTTGAGGAGATTGAAGCTTTGCAGGCCCGCGTATTTTTCGCTATCAGCAACCAGTACCACGGTTACGTCGCCGAGACCCTGGACAACGCCCTGGCCTACCGAGCATCAACTGCGGACAACGAAACTGTTCAAGGGTACCGAAGGCGTGGAATATTCGGAGGACACTGGTCGGTACCCACATTTCCTCAAGACTTTCGGGACATATGTCTCGAGACCTTTCAGCGCGCAAATTAGAGTAAGCACACATGTCTACTCTGCCTGCAAAATCGGTCTAATTCTTGTCCTCGCTACCCCAGTAACTCCGTTTCCACTCGCCTATCCCCCTGGTATTCCCATCTTCCCCTTAAGTTTTTATCCCCTACATCCCCCCATTAACACCACGTCATTGCTTTCGGTCATCGCCCCTCTCCTTCCTTTTTCATTTCCTGATTCCCCATTAAAACCCACGTCAACGCCTTCTTCATTTCCTCCCTTCCCATTCGTTTTGCCACCTTCCACCTTCAAATCCACGTCATCACCGACCTCTCCGCCTTCGTCGCCTTTCGCCTCTCGATCTGCATCCGGCCCCGTTTCTTATGTCCGGTCTCCCTGGTTACTGCCTGAAGAAAACCTGCATAAGTACGTAGCCCATTCGTTCACACATGCACGCTCCTTAACGCGATTTCACGCAGACTATATATTGGTTTCGCTGCCGTCCCCTGCGTGTGTGTGTACGATAACCGGTTGCCGTTATAGAGTCCCCCATCCCCCTTCGTCCTCGCTGTGTCCCGCCGCTCTCTACGCACAGCCACCGGTGGTGGAGTTTTGCTCATTCTCCACCTCCCGCCTATCCCCTCCTTTCACTCCGCATGTCCCCCGCTTGTCAGAGTATAGTACTTGTATCTGTGTACTTAGTCTATGGCAATACACCGGTGCCCTCGGCCGTGATCCCCGAAACTTATGGTGTGACCGCTGTGACTTAATTAGTAGCAGCTCATACTTAGTAAATTTCGACACTCGCGCTGATAAGTATAAGTCTATTATTATTAATAAAGACTTTATACCGCCGCTATGCCTGTACACTGGCGCTTTTACCTTAGAATATTTTTCTAAGTGTGAAAACTCGCTATTAGTACAAAACTCGAGCGCTTCGGACTTAGGATTTCTCGCAGACTTGATTTTCGCACACTCTCTCGCTACACCACGCGTCTCGTACTTAGGTTTTCAGCACGGCTCTTCCTCATCACCTAAAGAGTGTACTTGTATCTCGTCTCAGGCGCCTTATCAGTATTTTATACTTGTTAAGCAGCCTATACAGTACATTTCCGAGTCGCTTCTCACTTGCTGTTACCTACCATCTCAGTCACTTACGCAGGAGTTGTTAAGCATTTCGGACTTGCCTAATAAGGCAGTTGTAATGTTTTCACCTTCAGCTCAGTACTTTGACGCCCCGAGTGCCGATTTTCAAGCCCATTCTTTTCCGTCACATCACCCTTCACGCTTGCTCACGCCTGATGTTGATTGTCATCCGTCACCTATGTCTAGCCTCCCTCCCGCCCTTTCGGAGTATTTAGACCAAGATGATCAAACATTTCGCTCGTCTTCGCATGCTCAGACTTGTTATGATTATGAGGAGGAGTTCGCTTCACCGATTTATTGTAATTACGCTGCGCCCAAGTTCGTTGATGGCTTTGATGATGATGAAGCTCCCTTGTACTTTACAACCTCGATGCACGATGCTTTCGCCAATCTCGAAGATGACGAGGTCGTCATCTGTATTGACGGGGAGGAGGTACACTCCGCTTGGAAGCGCAGTGCATCTCGGATTCTTACTATTACGGAGCCGCAAACCGCAGACTTGTCCACGCAAAATGCAGATTCGTTCACGCTAGATGCAGATTCTTTTACGCAGAATGCAGATACGTTTACGCAAGACGCAGATTCGTTCACCATGTATAAGCGCGTTGACAGGAAAGTCAAACCAGTACCCGCTGTATTCCCAGAAGATGCACGAGTCGTACGTAAATTTCCTGAAGACCCGCTTAACTCTCTGCCGCCGCTGCCGTACCACCCACCTGTGTTTGTCCCAGATCCAGGAGGACGTCTTACTGAGGAACGTTTAGAAGAAATGAATATCAACCCAGACAACTTTCTCTTACCAGAAGAGGAGAAGTTATTCGTTCATATTCTCAAACTGAATCAGTACAGCTTTGTATTCGAAGACAGCCAACGCGGATCATTCCGTGAAGACTACTTCTCTCCGTACATCATTTCAGTAGTACCTCACGTACCTTGGGCCTTCACCAATATTCCGATACCACCAGGAATCAAAGACAAGGTCGTTGAACTACTGAAGGAGAAGATAGCTGCAGGCGTTTACGAACCAAGCCAGTCATCATACCGCTCACGTTGGTTCTGTGTTCTCAAGAAGAGTGGGAAGTTACGTCTAGTCCATGACTTGCAACCCCTCAACAAAGTCACTATCCGAGACGCAGGTTTACCGCCAAACTTAGACAATTTTGTGGAACCTTTCGCTGGCCGTCAATGTTACTCAGTGTTTGACCTATACTGGGGCTTTGATGCTCGCAAAGTTCACCCCGAAAGTCGTGATATGACCGCTTTCCTGACACCGTTAGGATTGTTACGCATCACATCACTACCAACCGGTTTCACAAATTCACCAGCTGAGTTCCAGGCATGTATGACGTTTATCCTCCAAGATGAGATCCCGCACATCGCAGACATATTCATTGATGACTTGCCTATCAAAGGTCCGTCCTCAACCTACCCTGACGTCAACGGTAATCCCGAAGTTATTCCCCAGAACCCAGGCATACGCCGGTTCATTTGGGAACATGCCAAAGATGTTCATCGTATTCTTCATAGAGTAGGACACGCCGGAGGAACTTTCTCACCAGGAAAGATTCAGCTTTGTCAGCCAGAGGTTCTGATTGTTGGACAGAAATGTACTCCAGCAGGACGCTTACCTGATGAGCAGAAAATAGAGAAGATTCTCAAGTGGCCCACACTTAAAACAGTAAAGGACGTACGAGGTTTCCTAGGCTTATGCGGAACCGTCCGAATCTGGATTAAGGACTACTCTCAGTTAGCACGACCCCTCACAGAGCTTGTACGCCATGATGTTGAATTTGAATGGGATGATCGCAGACAACAAGCTTTTGATGCACTCAAAGCTGCTATTACGTCACCACCTGCTTTACGTCCCATTGATTACACATCTGCTCTACCTGTAGTTCTATCAGTCGACTCTAGTTTTATGGCTGTAGGCTTCATTCTTTCTCAGTATGACAACGAGAAGAAGAAGAGGCCAGCACGTTACGGTTCTATCCCCATGAACGAGCGTGAATCACGATACTCCCAGCCTAAACTCGAACTATATGGTTTATACCGAGCACTCCGTGCATACAGACTCTACCTCATAGGAGTTCAGTCTCTTCAGGTCGAAGTAGATGCCAAGTATATTAAGGGAATGCTCAACGAGCCTGACCTGCAGCCCAATGCTACTATCAATCGTTGGATTCAAGGAATCCTTCTGTTCGATTTTGAGCTCATCCACGTACCTGCGGAACGTCACAAAGGACCTGATGCCTTGTCACGCAGAGAACTAGCAGATGACGAAGAAGTCGAAAGCGAAGATGATGCATGGCTCGATGATATTGCGCTCTATACCCAAAGTCACACCCAGTACTCGCATGATGGTTATGACCATTCTTTCCGCCAAAGTTCATATGTCTTATTGTCACCCAAAGACCAGGTGCTTGCAGATATTTTCAAGTTCCTCACTACTCTTCAATTGCCACCCGCACATGACACTGAGCAAACAAAGCGACAGTTCATGAGGAAAGCCCAGCGTTTCTTCGTAAAAGACGGAGCAATGTTCAGACGCCAAGGCCAAAAGCTGCCAACTAAGGTT
The DNA here is from genome assembly GCA_001986395.2 of Irpex lacteus. Classification (NCBI taxonomy): domain Eukaryota; kingdom Fungi; phylum Basidiomycota; class Agaricomycetes; order Polyporales; family Irpicaceae; genus Irpex; species Irpex lacteus. The sequence continues at coordinate 150,056 of MQVO02000045.1, read as the reverse complement.
ATCCTGCGGGCAAACAAAAGGCAACAAATTTTGGAACAACTGCATGAGGAATTAGGACATCGCGGACAATACGCTGTCATGCAAACCTGCAAAGAAAGGTTCTACTGGCCTACTATGTTTGACGACATCAAGCAGCATATCAAATCGTGTCATGAGTGCCAACTATGGACTACTCGTAGAAGTCAGCTTCCATTGATGGTATCGACCCCCACCACTGTCTTTGCCAAGATTCACGTCGATGTTATGTATATGCCCAAGGTTAACAAGTTTGAGTATATTGTTGCCGCACGTGACGACTTAACAGGAGCTGCAGAAGGGCGCGCGTTACGTAACTTGAAAGCCACAACCCTAGCCAAGTTCTTCTTTGAAGAAATCCTCTGCCGATATGGAGCCGTTGGACAAGTCACAACAGACAACGGATCTGAAGTTCAAGGAGCATTTACTGAGCTCATGGACAGATACAGCCTACCCCGCATTACAATTTCTCCATACAACTCAAGAGCCAATGGAGTAGTTGAACGAGGACACTTCACAATTCGCCAAAGCATCCTTAAAGCATGCAAAGGAAGAACCGCAGATTGGCCAGACAAAGTTCATATGGCCTTCTTCGCTGACAAGTGTACCACACGACGCCAAACAGGTTATTCACCTTTCTATCTACTACACGGAACATCACCAGTTCTGCCTATTGATCTGACTGAAGCCTCTCTTATGGTTACAGGATTTCATTCCAATATGAGTTCTGAAGACCTACTTGCGCTACGCATCCAGCAGTTCCAGAAACGAGATAAAGACTTAGAAGATGCCGCTGCTACCCTCCGTAGACATCGCTTCAAGTCCAAGCAACAGTTTGAGTTACGCTACCGAAGGACTCTGTGGACAGATGATCTTGAAGCAGGAACCTTAGTGATCATGCGTAACAGTGCTAAGGACAAGAGTCTAGACAAGAAATACTCACCACGGTATTTAGGCCCTTACGAAGTTGTTCGTCGAACTCGAGGCGGATCCTATGTCTTGAAGGAACTAGATGGAGCCGTTATGAGGCAAGGTGTTGCTGCTCAACGTCTACTGCCCTACCTGTCCAGAGATGATACCCGTTTAGCTCAACTGGCAGAAGACATTGAGGATGAAGATGATATGATTCAGGATGAAGCCTCAGATTCAGAAGAAGAATTGGATGTAGAATTTTGTCACTCCAACACTTCTGACTCTGATAGCAACTGAGGACAGTTGCAATTTCAAGTGCCCCGCGGATGTAACGCCATTACTTCGTAATGTGTTGGTTACATGTGCAAACTCACTACTGAGACTCAGCAGACCATACCAGACTCCTAGACCCCACCAGTAACCTAGGTCACGATGAGGCTGTGCAAAGCTATGCATGGATATGTGAAGCTATGCGCGGGCTACGATGTGGCTGTGCGCTACCTATGAGTCATTCTGCATCCACGACAACCAAATGAGTCAGCATACGTGAGGCTATGCACTGTGGCTATGCTGCAGAACATTCCGGAACAAATTGCACAGCAAATCTATGTCATCCCCACCTTGTTACGTGTTTCATATCGGCAACGCACAGCGTTGTCACGGCCATTGTAGATACAGATCCCTGAGGCTATGCTAGTAGATACATGACTTCCTGTACATATAAATAGAGGGGCCTTCCTGCCCCAGAATAAAAGCAACTTCAGAGGAAGCATTTAGTACCCACCGAGTCAGTTAGTAGGAACGTTCAGTCGTACGTTTACGTCTATAGCTTAGGTGTAACTCCACGAGCGGGTTAGCCTTTCAGAACTCCTTGGTTGCTTGATAGCTATCACGTAAGTAGACACTCATCAGGCGCACAGAGCTGCGAAGGGAGCTGTCTATTACGCTGCTAGTATCAAGTACTCGTGAGGATTCAGCCGTAGTCGTTCATCGTATCAGGTATCGTATCGTATTAGTCTGATCCAGGGTATTGCTTGTTTCTTCCCTCTACTCTCTCACTCTACTCTCAACTCTAAACCCACCCTCTCATAGTCTATAGTTCCTGTCTAAAGATCTTTCACTCCCCAACACGAACGACCGGGATAGATCGACCTAACGTCTGGTCCATCAATTCTCGGCAGAAGAGATTAGGCTTGCGTACCGTAGACATTACTCTGACCTTCGTGTTCACCAGTCCCAGAGCTACTCATCGCTAGGCGTAGTGCTAGTCACACCCACTTCGATTCCCCCTTCCGTTTCCCATCCAACTCTACACCACATATCTATTTGCTCTGCCTGGTACCATAACACTTACCGCGTCTCAGTCATCTTACGTATCCCAGGCCGCTGCACTTGCAATCTCATTTTCTGATCTCGACAGCGGAGGGAGTTCTGCTTTCGCTCGGCCCACGAACCGTGATCGCGAACACCCTCCTCCTCTCACCGAAAACGAACGAGCAATCCTGTACAAGTACATGGGTTGTTTCAAGTGTCGCAAGTTCTTTGCCGGACACCGTGGCCGCGACTGCAATGAACCCGCACCAAAGGCGTCGGGTTATCGTGAACTCACCGAAGAAGACGGCCGCAAGGCTAAGGTAGAGAACGATAAGAAGAGGTCGCTCAATAGCGCGCCGAAGAAGCATACTACCGCCGCTGTCAGGTTCGATGAAGAACTCGACGAAAATATCGCGGCCGCTGTTGGAGGTTCGCCTCCCGCGCGTGGTGTGTTGTCCTTCGGCGAGGACTCACCAGACTCTTCGTACGTGCCTCCCATATCGTTGCCCCACTTTACATTGCGTGGCTACATCCACGACTCCAACGGTCCCTGCTTTGACATACCCGTGCGAATGCTGATAGACAGTGGCTCTTCTACAGTTTTGATGAGAGGTGAAGTCGCCACGGCCCTCGGCCTCAAGCGTCACAAACTACCCTCAGCAATAACGTTAGATTCCGCATGGGGTTCTGAAGGAACCCGAGTCTCAGATTTCGTTAAACTTCGCTTTTCTCTCCGTTCTTTTGCATGGACTTCACGTTCCGTCCGTTGTCTCGTCGTTGACAACCTCTGTGCACCTGTGATTCTCGGTCTACCTTTTCTCGCGCACAACGACTTAATTTTGAACTGTCGCACTCGTAAATGTATCGACGCGCACACGGGTTTTGATATTCTTAACCCTAATTACAAGCGTGTTTCTCAAACCAGCGAGGTTGTACACACGACTTCGAAGGCGGAAAAGGCAACAATGCCTATCCATCCCTCTTACCTCGCGCACACCGCGAAGCCTAAGCACGTTGCCTCACCGCTCGTTGGCTCTACCTCTACCGCGTCACCCCATGCTTCCTCTTTCCATGTCAAAGAAACGCTTCCTGATGTGGCTGTTCCTTCACCCGATACTGCTAACATTCCCATTGATTGTTCTAAGGTCGAGGGGGAGGCGCAAGCGCAAACCGAAGCCCTCCCTTTTCACCCGACAGTGGCCGCAATTCGGCAGCGCATCGAAGAACTAGCAACCCTGGAAACCCTCGAGAAAATGGAGAGGGATACCAGAGCTAAGTTCCAAGATGTCTTCCCGGAAGGGACACCGCGTCTAGATGACTTACCAAAGAATGTGTACCACAGATTCAAACTGAAGGACCCTGAAGTCGTTATCTCGAAACGAGCGTACGACTGTCCAAAGAAATATCGGGAAGCGTGGCGTAAGTTGCTAGACGAGCACCTCGAAGCGGGACGCATGCGTCCTAGTGACTCGCCATACGCCTCGCCTTGTTTCCTGATCCCCAAATCTGATCCCGCCGCTGCACCGCGGTGGGTGAATGACTACCGGGTTCTCAACGATAACACCGTACATGACAGACATCCCCTACCCACCATTAACGAAATCCTTGCCGACTGCGCCAAGGGTAAGATTTTCGGGAAGTTAGATATGACTAACTCATTCTTCCAGACGAGGGTACATCCAGACGATGTCCCTCTGACCGCCGTAACCACACCGTTCGGTCTATACGAATGGTTGGTCATGCCCCAGGGGTGCCGGAATGCACCTGCTACGCACCAGAGACGAATGGTCTCCGCGTTGCGTCATCTCATAGGTAAAATATGTCACGTCTACATCGACGACATTATTATCTGGTCCCAAACACTGGAGGAGCATCAGCGTAACGTGGAAGCGGTTCTACTCGCGCTACGTGCTCATTCGCTTTTTGCCTCACCCAAAAAGACTAACCTGTTCGCACTAGAAGTTGACTTCCTCGGACATCACATTAGTGCACGTGGTGTCGAGGCAGACCTGAAGAAAATAGAAAAGGTTACAAGTTGGCCGCAACCAAAGTCTGCATCAGACGTACGAGCCTTCATAGGACTCGTACGTTTCATGGATAAGTTTCTACCGCACCTCGCGCGGTTCACAGTAGAACTCACACCCTTGACCACCAAGGATGCAGAACGCGAGTGGCCTGGTTGGACGCCGCGTCACCAGGTTGCCTTCGAGGCAATAAAGAAACTGGTAACGTCTCGGGAATGTCTTACAGTCATTGACCACGATGACTTGAAGGATAATAAGATATTCGTACACACGGATGCTAGCGATTGGGCAACGGGGGCTACCTTGTCGTACGGCCCATCCCGGGAGGAGGCCAGGCCTGTCGCGTTCGATTCCATGCAACTCGACTCCGCACAACTGAACTATCCGGTGCACGAGAAGGAGTTACTGGCCATCGTTCGGGCGTTACAGAAATGGCGTCTCGATCTCCTAGGTGTGCATTTCGAAGTTTACACAGACCACAAAACTCTCGAGAATTTTAACACACAGCGGGACCTCTCTCGACGGCAAGCTCGGTGGCAGGAGTTTTTGGGTCAATACGACTTCAAGATTATCTACCTGCCGGGCGAAGAGAACACCGCAGCCGACGCGCTCTCGCGTCTGCCTCCCAAACCCGACGTCCTCCACCCTTCCCCGTCCACATACGTTACGGCCGCCACAGGCGTGCGCATCGCGACAGATCCCGATCTGCTTCAGAAGATACGAGACGGTTACGCCACCGACGTTTGGTGTCAAAAGTTGCCGCAGGCGAAGGGAGCCGTAAAGCTGCGTATCGAAAACGGCTTATGGTATCTTGGTGAACGGCTTATAATCCCTCGTATTCCGCAGATCCGTGAATCCATCTTCCGGCTGGCGCATGACGCGTTAGGCCATTTTGGGTTTGACAAATCGTACGAACTCATCCGCGAGGCTTACTGTTGGCCAAACATGCGCAAGGAGCTCGAATCGATGTATGTGCCGTCTTGTGACGCATGCCAACGTAACAAGGCACCTACGACGAAACCACCCGGCCCCTTGCATCCCCTCCCGGTCCCTCGTGGGCCTGGAGACAGTGTCGCAATCGACTTTGTCGGACCTCTTCCATTAGATGAGGGTTTCGATTTTTTGCTCACTATGACATGTCGCTTAAACACGGATATTCGTTTAGTGCCTTGCAAAAAGAACCTCTCGGCAGAGGACGCAGCGGACCTGTTCTTTCGCTACTGGTATTGCGAGAACGGTCTGCCTCTGGACATCGTCGCTGACCGCGACTCCCTCTGGACCTCAAAATTCTGGACGGCTCTGCACCGTCTAACTGGTATCTCGCTCAAGCTCTCCACCGCCTTCCATCCTGAAACCGATGGTGCCAGTGAGCGGACGAACAAAACCGTCGTGCAGGCCCTCCGTTACCACGTTCAACGAAACCAAAAGGGATGGGTTCGCGCCCTCCCCGCTGTCCGCTTTGCCATCATGAACACTGTCAACGCCTCCACCGGGTTTGCACCCTTCCAGCTCCGCATGGGCCGCCGCCCGCGTGTAATTCCACCCCTCTTCGATACCGCTGTCGACGTCGTCCGTCAAACGTTGCCTGACGAGGCAGAGATTGCGGCCGGAGCGATACGCCGAATCGAGGTGGATATCCTCGAGGCCGAAGATAACTTGGCCATCGCAAAAATCGAGCAGGCCCGGAACGCAAACGGCGCCCGTGGAGAGGATCAGAAGTTTGAAGAAGGGGAGGAAGTATTACTATCAACTCTGAATCGACGACGTGACTACATCCAAAAGGGCGACAATCGAGTTTCGAAATTTATGGCGCGTTACGATGGACCCTTCAAGGTCAAGAGAGCCTTCTCGGACACGTCGTCTTACACCTTGGATCTTCCCCACGCTATGAAAATCTTCCCTACATTCCACGCTTCGATGCTCAGGAAGTACGTGAACCCGGATAACCCAGCCTTCCCAGGCAGACATCGGGATAGGCCTCCCCCCGTAGTCACGGAGGACGGATTGGAGGAGTGGGTCGAGCGGATACTCGATCGCAGACCGAGAGGCAGAGGCTACCAATGGTTGGTTCGCTGGTTCTCTGGACCAGACACGTGGGAACCCACCTGGGTAGTCAAGGACCTCACGGCGATGGACGAATGGGAGAAAGAAAATAATATTGACGGTAATACAACAGCATTTTTAACTGATAACTTAGCCTACCCTCCCGGAGAGCGATGTGCGCTGAACACGGAGGCGCCCCCTGGCCCTGCTCCCAGTGAGCTCGATTCGGAGGCGTCCTCAAGTGACCCCACTCCCCCCGTGGAGTCCGACGTGGGCGTCGTTCGCGACCCCGCACCCATGGGTGCCCGAGGGAGATAGATTGTTTTAAAGGGGGGGAGAGTGTAACCCTGGCGTAGGGTTACGTGGGCGTCTATGTCTGATCTGGTTCCGCGAACACTGCACCTTCGTCTCTTCAGCACTCTGACCACTGCTGCGACGAAGGTGAGCTTAGATGTTTACTACACACATGTATTAGCACTCTGACCACTGCTGCGACGAAGTCTCTATCCATTACTTGTTCCTGTTCCTTCCTCGGTCGAGATCAGTGTGCCCGACGCCGACGTCGGGCTTTCATTTCTATGCATAATGTAGGCCACGGTTTTGAAAGTGTAGGAGAACAAGATGACAACAGGGCCGTGCTTTGAGGATGAGACGATATCTTCCAGGGGTACAGAGAGGAACTCAGTAGCCTCCGGTAGTCCTCGAATCTCTTTCACCAAGGAACTGTACTCTTCCCATATGCGCATTCTCCGAGTATACTCCAGCGTCGAGACAGGAGAAAGGCTAGGCGATATTTGGTGGAAGCGAATGTGTTCTACCTGGCGAGAGAGAGTAAGGAGACGATTTCTGAGGTCAACAGGTATGCCTTTAGGTGCAGCTACTCTGGTCTGCAATATCTGCGACCAGAATGCGGCACGCCCCTCCTCTAACGTCTGAATAGCTTCCGTTGTACGATTAGAGAGATGACAGAGCATCGACGCGTGTAAGACAAAATGCCCCATTTGCGGAGTACTTCAAGGCTAGACATAAGGTCAACGTTCAGAGGCGCGACCTCGGAAAAGAGATGAACGGCCTTGATGTAGACATCAGCAAGCCTGGAAGGCAGCAGATCGGATATATCAATCTCCTGCGCAAGATCTCGGAGTGCATCATGCATACTTCTGGCCGCATATTCCAAGCGGGCAGCCGCAGTACAGTGGGTGTCCTCCAAACACATTCCGAGATATTCGTAGGACGTAACAGGGTCAAAGAACTCTGTATCCCTCTGCAAGTGTATTTTGGCTAGCCATGCGAGGATATTTGCACGATCTGAGATGCCTGGTCCAGTACTGGCTACCCCAAGTGCTTCGTATAAATAGCGATGGGCCTCCGCAACATCATGCGATTCCTTGCTAAGGATGAATCTGTCATAATACAGCGTCCCCACGATGAACAGGGGAGCGTGGCGAATAGGCGAGTCTCCGGTGACCTGAAGTATATCCACAACTTTCGCGATGGAGACATCAAAATCGCTTGCAATGCGTGCGCGGCTCCTAACATCTGGAAGCTCCTGTAGTACACTGTTCAAGAGCATATTGCCTTTAGTCAGGCGATTGCCATGAGGAACAAGCAACAGTGCTTCTGCCTCGAGCGCTTTCGACTCCTCTTCGTGCTCGGTAAGTGGCTGTCCATGAGTGATGTTTCTATGTTGCAGAGCCATCGCTAGCCGGTGCAACACCAGATATCGGAGCGGGTCATTGGGAGGACAGAGTTGCTTGGATTCACGGAAAGCAGCCAGTGCCCCATGAGGGTCGCTTTTCTTGATAATTTCACCCAGGGTAGAAAGCAGCTCCCATCTTGGCACAAGTTTAACACCACTGGCCTCCATGTCGAGCGACTCTTGACAGTATCGCAAGGCGAGCTCGAGATCGGTGTGCTTCCGCAGAGAGATATACCGGCAGTATAGGCTCCGGGTCATGTTGTGTAGTATAAAGGCGCGTTCGGAGTGGTCTAGATCTGGAGGCGGGGAAGAGATGGCGGTCTGCAGGATGTCGATATTTATGTTCAAGTCATCTAGCCCACCGAGGCATTCGTAGCGCTGCATGTATAGCTGGGCAAAGTTGTTCAACCCAGCAGAGCCTTGTGGTGGAGAAGGGATAATGTGCTCTGTGCACCAAAGCGTGGCTGACTCGACGTCCTCCGTAGCAGTGCCGGTGGTCGAGAGTGCTTCACATAATAGGACTGCCAGGGCCGAAATAAGCTCGTCTCGTTGTTTATATCCAATGGCCGGATCGTAAGAGTCTATGGAGGATTGAAGCAAGCGGATGACCTCACGCAATTCGAGTAGGCGATGAATCTGTCGATATCTGACCGTCACAAACGCGGCGAGTCTGCTGACGGAGGATAGATGTATGACTGGGAAGCGATCGCCGTATGAAGCGTTAACGGCGAGCCAGTGAAAGAATAGAGCGATAGTTACATCTGATGGCCTGTTGTCACGGACGGACTGCGATTCGAATTCCATAGCCAATGTGGCGGTAGCATCGATGAAGTCCAGCAAAGAGTAGTCATCCGGTAGCTCGAGGTCGACAGTAAACGCAGGCCACGTATACCCTTCGCTTGACTGTGCGAAGATAGCGAAACCAGGAAGATCACTGATCAAGGAAGGAGTTATCTGAGGTTTCCAGTTTGTACGGCGGTTTCGACTGTGTGTTGTCAGAAGCTCTCGGATCAGATGCGGATTCTGCCACTCTGATGAAGATTCGACAGCCTCCGCAGCGTTTGGTTGTGCAGACGCGTATTGCAATCGCAGACCGTTGACTAAGGCACGCCAAGATTCACCCCTTGCATCTGGAACTGAGGATCACCAACGTCAATATAACATTGTCGCAGAGAGAGAGATGTTCACCGACTATTAGTGCCGAATTCGAACGAATTTCTCTCGCCTGCGCTAGTTTCGAGCTTGGACACAAAGCCTACGATGTATTTGTTTGTATCCTGCAAGGCGAAATGAAAGACGCGTTTGCTTTTTCCTCTTCGGAGAATCTGTACTTTTGTAGGGCTTTCCGTAATAGGAGTTTCCAACTCTGAGAGGGAATAAGAGTTAGCTGCTTACTTCACACCAGATAGCGGCCTCAAATCCTACCCGAGACTCGAGCCGAAATTTCTGCTTTCAAAGTGCACGGTTCATCAGAACGGTTTTCCCGTGTGACGACGGCTCTGACGAAGTAACGAGCCTCATCCATAGCTGGTCGACGACGTTTTGTACCAAGCCAGAGTCTTGATGTTCTTTCAACCAGCTCCCTGTGACTCAGCAGCCAAAGACGAACGACCTATTAGTGTATGGCATTATCAGTTTCGGTTGTCCGCCAACTTCGGCATGGTGTAGACCATACCTAGGAGGAAGAAGTTGAACGCAGAATCTCCAAAGCTCGGTGTTGTCGACTGGCACAGAGCTGCGGTTGGTGATGGAGTAAATGCGGACCCTAATTTTGCATCGATGTGTCTTCTGGGTACTAAATTACAACTCAACAGTGCCTGATTTTTGGGCATGCTATCCATTACGTGTAAAGACATCTGACGATGAATTGCTGAGATTCAAAATTGTTCTTTATAACGGTGGTCGTAGTGACTTACTTGAATTATTATGATTTTGTTGTGACGGTAGCAGATAAAAGCATGAGATCTAGAGATCTAGTGACTGAGCCATATGTGACTACGCCGTGACGTTACTGTTGCGTGACCACGATCTCGATGGTCCAATCATGGTCGAATTCGAACTTTCAACGTTCTCCTTTTTCTACTTCAATTCAAGTTGAACTCACGCACGTCGCAGTCGATTCACGCACATACTGAATATTTGAGCAGAAACAGGTTCTGCTCAGTGCTGAAACAAGGCTCCGTTGTGGAATAAGAATTCCAAGTAACTCTACTTAATCTTGGCTATGCCCTCTGATTCTCTGCGTCTCATGCTCGGAGGCCGACAGACCAGGATGTACTGGTAGCTGCCATATATGTGTGTTCATGTTCTCTCGTCTTGACTCCGGGGCAATAAGGTGAGCTTCAACCTCTTATCTGCTTTTGACAACAGAATCTCATGTCAGTCTTACTGTAGACACACGCACCAGTGAATTCAGAGTCCGGTTGAATCCCGAGACTTCTGTGTAAGCACGAGCTCTAGCTCCGTGCAGTACATATATATCAGTCACACGGTATTAAGACCATGCCATACAAAATGACGATGGCCATCTGGAGAGCGTGCGATAGCCACCAACTTGAAAACTTGCACCGAAACTCTCGCCTCAGCTTCACCTGCTTCACCTCCCAAACATCCTCCCTTCCAACACAAGCACAAAGCCAACCATATCATGTCCACCACCGACTCGACATTCGACTCAAAACCCCTCCCTACATTCGACGAGCTGCCCAACTTCCACCAATACACAGGGTGCGCATGGAGCGTGTGGGGAGAGGGCGACGAGCTGGGAACTGTGAATTTGCTGACTGAGAAAGTGGTCGCTGAGGCTGCGAAGGAGATTCGGTACGTGCCTTTTCACTGGTAGTGGTGTGTTTGTGAGCGCGTTATTTGAACTTGAATCTGTGCCGGTAGACTGGGCAAGATGATCAGTCTAAATTTGTGTGTGACATCCTCCTGCTCAACCCCGACTCGGAACTGATGGGTGACCATAACTGTACACTAGGCCGATTAACTTCCCGGGAAAGGTATGTTCAATGTATGATACATGAGGGTGTGCACACTATATACATCATACCCTCCAGCCGTTGTATAGACGTCAGCCTCCGGTTCACAACGTCTGGATGAAATCCGAAGCTGTAAATGACGACTCACTAACTATCGTGAGCTCCGCTTCACTAATTTTCTGCGGCGAAGACGTGCTATTTAGCTCACACGCACACGCATAGAACACTCAATCGGGCACTCAATGGGACGGTCTCCGTCACTACGGCGTGTTCGGTGGCCACAACGTCTTCTACAACAAGTACGTCGTCAGCTCTCACTAGCAGCGATACCTGGACGTAACTGATATGGTTTGGGAGACAGTACATCCAGTGCCTCCATTGCACGGGGCGATCTAGCCATCACTGATCCCAGTAAAGTCGACAAAGCGAAGATAAAACTTGGAATTCACAGTACGTAACAGTTCATCCTCCCTTCCTCCCTCCCCCCGTTGTCCCGTACAACCATCTCTTACCTCTCATCGTCGCGCTATTCTGGCAGACTGGGCCCAACACGGCATCTGCGGCCGAGGCGTCCTCCTCGACCTCGTCTCCTACCACACCTCCGGCACAAACAACCTCGCCTCCCTCCCCTACGACCCATGGCAGACGCACGCTATCACTGTTGCTGACCTAGAGGCGTGTGCCAAGAAGCAGGGGGTGGAGTTTAGGAGAGGGGATGTTTTGTTGTATCGGGTGGGGTTTGTGAAGAGGTGGCTTGAGGCTGGGGTGGGTGAGAGGGAGGGGTTGAGTGGGAGACCGGAGACTTTGTGAGTTGTATAACTCTATCGTTTCGTCTGGGTACCGATTGGTGATTTGGTATTGGCAGCGCGGGGTTGGAACAAGGAGAAGAGATGAAACGGTTCCTATGGTGCGTGCTTCTCAATAGTTTACTCGTGAGATCAGTCTTATAGTGATGGCTCGTGAGTAGGAACAACCACTTTGCTGCTGTAGCGTCTGATTGTCCCTGCATCGAGGTGCGTGTCGTATGGCCTCACATAGAATGAATCCGAAGGTGAACTCGCTACAGCGCTGGCCTACGCCGGAGGGTCACGGTACGCCCCACTTACATCAGGTGCGTTATCTAACACCCCGAATAGCCTATACTTAACTCATCATACGTCTCAGACACTCCTCGGGTGAGCCACCTTGCACTATTCTCGTGCATTCTAACTTCATCGTGCCGATTTGTTCTGCAGTCTATGGGGCATGCCGATAGGGGAACTGTTTGACCTTGAGGCGCTTGCTCGGGCTTGTGCAGAAGCCGGGAGACAGACATTCTTCTTTACGTCTTGGCCGTTGAATGTGTAAGTGAATTAGGCCGGTTTGTATTGACAAGGAGTGTGGGTTGCTTACCGCGCGTGCTAGGCTTGGAGGTGTCGCTAGTCCTCCAAACGCAGCTGTGAGTCGCCTTCCATATTTTGTGGTGCTAGTAGTGCATGATACTGACGTTGGAGAGTGTAGGCATACCTCTGAGGAGCTATTCAACCAATAATTTTCTGGAGTCTTGTGGTATCTTTGTATCAATGAACGTTCTCGACGCGATCCACCTTGTGCTGGTTAGGAAGAGCGGTATCCTTTCTGGACTGAAGAAGGGAGCTGATGGGCGCATGTATATTGATGTGGTGGTCTGTGGGGAAGATAAAGCAAGGAAAGTCTGTAAGCATGCTGGTGCGTGGTGCGTACCAGTACGGTCATGGGAAGAGTACTATAGAAGCGTCAAGCGAATAAACAATGCATACCGAGTTCTACATTCATCGCTACCTTGTGGAGCCACTTTTTAAATGGCTAGACATATCCAATATACGAGCTACACCTGTAATTTACCCGTCATCGACAGTTTCGGCTCTGAGACTAACTTGCTTCAAGCCAAGGACTCCGAGTGTCAGATCTTCAGACCTCAGACCCAGGTTCCGAATTTCAACGCTACCGTGTTCGACACTGCTCCTCCTCGCGTATAAACCTAAGCCCACAGCATGTGGCGCACTGTTCAAACGCCTCGTTAGGTATTGCGACATAGCATACTTACTCCCCTGCCAAGGCGCTGAGCCAACACGAAAGGTGGAGTCAAGTGAAAACACTTGCCATAAGAGGCAAGTCTACACGGACATCACCGACCCAAGCCTCATCTTTGTGGCGTAGTGGTCAACAGGCGGAGAGCTGTGGAGCGAGAACAGGCTCAAGCCTCTCCACCCATTCATTTCAGCGCAGCCAAAGGCTCGTCATGCACGCCTTTCTCTATCTCTCCCACCTACCCCGTCGACGAGGACGACGACAACCACGATGAGCGCGAATGAAAACCCGACGACCATCTCGCGAACACCGAAACACGAGGACCATGATGACGAAAAGGCAGAGACGCGCGTTGAGATGAGAGAGGCGAACTCTCCGTCGCCCACTGCTACACCCGACGACTCTCGACGGTCTACGAAAGTCGACCCGCACGACATAGAGTCGTCGAGCTCGGCTGACCCGTTCGACATTCCCGGACCACCACCATTGAACTACTCGATCCGCACGAAAACCCGAGAACGCTACATCATCATCTTCTTCACTCTGATATTCGTCGAGACCGGCGTCCTACCTCTCATCCTATTCTACTCGTTACGATGGGGTGCACACCTCAGTATCACGAAGAACCTGGCTATTATTACCAGCCTTATTGGCACTGTGAGCGGGTTCAAGCTCGCACAACGCTCGTATGACTTGTGGTTCCGCAACGGGCATGAGAGTCGGAGGCCTATTGGTGCTGGACGGTGGGGCGTGGATGCGTTCCATGTCATGATCAACGTCTCCCTCTTCGCCTTCTTCATCCCTCTGATCATCGGTTCTAGCTTGTGAGTACAGTCCTAGATTCCCCGTCGCCCCTCTCTAACGAGTGTCTTCACATACAGAACACCAGCCAACCCATCCACAGTCGCTATGGCTCTCCCCTGCTTTATGCTCACCTTCTGCATACCCATGCTCATCACAGGCATCTGGGACCGCCACCTCCGCCTCCCCTTCCGCGTCTCCTCACTTCCCAAACGCGAACTCCTCCCTCCACTAACATACACCATAACCGAAGACATCGTCTCCGTCGACGGAGGCGGCGGTCTCATGTTTCGCCAAGCCTGGCGTCATCGCTACGAAGCCTCCCGTGTCATCCGTCGCGTCTGCCGCGTCACCGCCATCGCATGGGGCTTGTCAGGGTGCATAATCGCTGGAGCATGTATCGCTGCTGCGTGGACTGCCCCAACAGACACCGCGTACGGGCTGGGGTACGGTATCCCTTGGCTATGGGCGATTCTGCTGAGCGCGTGGACGATACATTACGTGCACAAGGCGTTAGAATGCGAGAGGCGGGAGTGGGACGGCGGACGGGCGCACAAGGAGATGGAGCTGCATTTGAAGGAGAAGGATTTGGATAGGGAGGTGGATGTACTGCAGAGGATGAGGAGTATTAATAGGGCTAGCGCGGATATGCCGAGGGAGGAGTTTGAGAGGTTGGTGAGGGAGGGGAAGGAGAGAAGGGAGCGGTTGGAGAAGAAGGATAGGGCGAGGGAGGTGGGTGCTCCGGAGAGGGCGCTATCGGATCCTGTGTCGGCGAGTCCGAGTAGTGGGTCTAGTAGGAACGAGCTGAAGAGGCCCAGAACGATGTCTGCACGTCTGAATCAGGCGGCACAACAAGTTTAAGGCCAAATTACTCCCTTATGGTCTCATTTTGGTGGGTCTAAGTATCCTGGTCTGCACCAGAGCTGGGATTGCTTATTATTTGTGTAGTATAGGGTTTCTTGACTCGAATGTATTTTCTAGGGCACCGTGCTCACTGTAACTCCTGGTAAATGATTCTCATGTTACGCAGTAGAATATTGGGTCATGATTGGAAGGATTTTATGTAGCTTTATATATCATACCACTGCATATGCAATAATCAATTTGTATACATACTCTCTGTCTGTCCTACACCACAAGTTATCTACCGCGTCGACCAGTCACCTCTCTATGGCCATGGTCATTGCCAGCTTGAGCTTGATCCTACCAGCCACGGCCAAATATATCCTCAGGATATTCTTACATAAGCGTCGCCTCTCTCCGGGCGCCTGATGTGAAGTATGCAGTAAACGACGATGGATGCCACGTCCCAGCCAAAGCTCGCAGTCCCGACCACCACCTCTCCTTTCATTTTATTCTCTCCTCAGGTCACCGTGGGTTTGAAACCCCTCCAAGACACGTCGGGATGGACGAAACCACCTTAATTTATGGCGGGGCGACGCTATTACTCGCGGCCATTCTTTCAGTGAGTATTCGAATCGAGCCTGAGACTATACTTTGGCGGGAACACACGTGTGATGAGCACCCAGTTCATCCTTGTTCTTAGAGTTGTGGGCTTCGTGCGCCACGACAAGGACGACAGCTTTCTGCGGTCGGGACGACCCCGCTTTCCTAGTGAGAGCGGTGATCGAGTCCTAATTATCTGACCTGTGTCCCCGCCACCGCTGTACTCTGTATAGTTCGACCCCCTACCTCTCCTCGCTCATCACAGCTTTGTGTTTACACAGTGTTACACAGTGCTCGTCCTGTTCTCTCCTACGCTAGTCGTCCCCTCGGAGCAGGACAAGAAGTACAGGTCTCGGACCGCCGGAAAGCCCACGCCTCTACCTTCTATCCACGACGAATCGGAAGTGGACTTGACGGTCGTCGTGCCCGCGTACAACGAGACGGAACGGATGGGGACGATGCTCAAGGCCACCCTGGCGCACCTCGCCTCCAGCGCATCCCCGGCGAAGACGCACGAAGTGCTCATTGTGGACGACGGGTCGAAGGATGATACGTCGGAGCTGGCGCTGCAGTTCGCGAAGGAGAACCCGGAGCATGAGATTCGTGTTGTGACGTTGCAGAGGAACCTTGGGAAGGGCGGGGCGGTAAGACATGGGATGTTGCATGGAAGGGGGAGGAGGCTTCTTATGGTTGATGCGGACGGTGCGAGTCGGTTTGAGGATGTGAATTTGTTGTGGGAGGCGATGGACAAGTTTGACGAAGACGCGAGTATTGCTATTGGAAGTCGTGCGCATCTCGTGAAAACGGAGGCTGTGGTCAAGGTACGCTGTGTATCTAGCTGTATGCGCATTTGTAGCTGCTGTCTGACTCTTGGGTTTTAATATAGCGGTCTGTGCTACGGAACATCCTCATGTACGGTCTACACACCATCCTCCGCATAGTCGGCGTCGGCCACATCCGAGACACCCAATGCGGCTTCAAGCTCTTCTCCCGTCGCGCCGCCCAGCTCATCTTCCCCTACCAACACCTCTGCACATGGATATTCGACGTCGAGATACTCCTCCTCGCCAAGCAGCTGCGGATACCCGTCGCGGAGGTGCCGATAGAGTGGCACGAGGTGTCGGGGAGCAAGCTGAATGTGTTGACGGACTCGTTGCAGATGTTGAGAGATTTGTTGATTCTGCGCGCGAATTTGGTGTTTGGGAGGTGGGCGGCGCCGCCGGCGAAGACGAAGCAGAAGACAAAGTAGAGTGTTGCGTTGGATTATTTATTGAGCATGGACAATGTATGAAGCATTTATTATACCAGCAGTGATCATCGGACGTATAGTATCCAGATAAACATCTATATGTGGATAGTGTCGACTAGCAAAAACCCGTGCTCGTGGCACGGAAACGTACTAACATCGGTCACTTAGTATTCATGATCTGAAGTTTCTAAGTTCTGAGCACGATTCGGGGAATCTGGGCATGATCTGGGCATAATGTTGCGGTAGTACCTTGGTGAATATGAACAACGAAGTAAGTATTACCCAAAGCGTGAAGCTTTGAAGCTTTGATATTGTGTCACAGTCGATTATTGGCCAATGTCACCATTGGACGTACGGTGTTCTAGGAGGATGTATTGCTGGGTGACCCCTTCAACTTCAAATACTTGCCGACGAACACGCCGCTTCCTGTAAAGTCTTCTCGAGTAGTGCTTTTCGGGCTTCCTCAGCCTTCTGCCGGGCATGCAGCTCGTCTGTCTTCTTGATGTCGAACATCCAGAGTCCTGCCTGAGGCTGATAAGCCGCCATCCCAAGCTCTTGTGTCCTGCACCGAAGAAACCATCCGAGATCTCCCTCTTCGGGGTCGGGAGTGACCATAATCCTCTCGACTTTAGTCAACTGAGGCTGCTGGACTTTAGGCTTGCGAACAGCGCCGTCATTCGCGATCGTCGACCCTAGAGCAACCATGCTTTCCCTGATTGAATCAGAGGGATAAGAGCCTCCGTACCCGTAGTAAGATCTTTTCTTCTGTGTAGGTACCCTGAACATCAAGGTAGTAATGTCGGGACAGATGGCATGGATCGTTGGCGTGGTGAATCGATGAGCACCGGCGGGTACAAAGCATGTCCGAACATCGCCCAACGGCCAGTCACGACAGAAAGTGGCGAAGTGGCCGTCCCAGCGAATGCTATCCTGTGCCTCGTTAATGACGCATATGCGAACACCAGGGACGCCAAGAGGATCCCAGGTGCATTGCGAACTTTCTGTCAGCTCGATTCTACCAAAATATCCAATGAACGGGTCCATGGTCTTGGCGTCCTCCCCAAGCGGCCTGTCCTCGCGGAGAAAACGAAAGACGAAATCTTCCCTGAACTCCTCACGAGGCGGCTTGCTGAGTTCGTTGGACTGTGCTACGGTGGCCATGATACTCCGTATAGGTAGTACAGGGCAAGCGAGATCAGGCTTAGAGAGCTTGTCACCTATATTTTTGAACAAGACGCGGAGAGGGCGCGCTGCACTGCCATATGGGGCAGTGTCGGGAATGAAGGTCGTTACGTCAATGTTTGCACTTCCAGGAAACTCCAATGCGCGAAGGAGTGCAGTACATACGAAGACGGTACTGGAGATGGAGATGTACTTGAGGTGAGCCAGATTCACTGTCGGGATGTCGACACTGCGATCGCTGTCGGGATCGATGATGCTGCGTAGCCCCAGATACTCAAGTAGCGGCATTTGCTGAAGTGCAGCAAGGGTATCACGAAACGGTACAGGCGTGGGCCTTGTCCTGATTTCGCGCTTTCGGTCCAAGTATCCAAAATACGCATCCTCTGGTCCGCGGCCTCGCAGGTTCAGGATTCGAAGGTTCACAGAGAATACAGAAGAGGTCCAATGGAAGTTGTATCCAGTGAGCTGGACAGATCTCAGTGCGGGGAACGAGCCATCGACAAAGATAGGTGGTAGATTATAACCATCCGACCCGCCGTATGTGCTAGATCTGCACTGTAGTGACAAGTCCCGCAAGGAGAGCAGTGGAGGACAGTTCCCGAACGGACTCACCCACGTGTCGTAATGGGAAATTTCGAATGACTTAACGCGAGCCAGCTCGGTCTGATGCTGACCAAGGAGAGGAGATTCGGGCCAGTCCTGCTTGCCCGAAAGAGTCAAGAGAGCATGTTTGGGTCTTGACATAAGTTGAGAGTAGAACGGTGACCCAGCGTCAACATAGGACCACAACTGTGCGCAACCGAGCGCGACGGATTGCCAATGTCTGCTGACCAGCATAATTTGAGGAACCCATTGGTACATTCTCTTGAATGGAGCCGGGCGAAGCACCGAATGACCCTCCGCGTATAGGTCGCGCAGAGAAAGAAAGACCTCGCGAAGTAGCTCGTCTGGCAGTTTGGCGATTGTCCTGGAGATTACACCTCCATTTCGTGGGCGGATGATGAGCGTACTCGGCCCCCCTTCAGATTTGGGGGCGGCACTAAAATACATTAGACACGTATTCAGGTCAGTCGAGGTAGATTCCTGTATTAAGAATACTTACGATCTAAGCACTGTAGCTCTCTGCCTCGTCATTCCGAGCACCCTCAACAACTGCGTCCACTAATTACCGTACCGTGTCAAAGAAATTGAAGGAATTGTCAGCTATGTGGCAGCAGATAGTCGATACGGCGAGTGATCTCAGAGACTACTCACATACGCAGGAAGTCAAGGATACGAGATGCAATATTCTGTATGGTGTTGCAGCAGTAGTCGCCGTGTTGTACACTGGAGCGACTCGACTTCAAGAGAGTTGCGCAATATAAAGATGACTTGAGCTAAATTTCAGTAACGGCACCTCATTTATATGTACCTGTGAAGTCGTACATACCTTGGAGGGAATGCAGAGGAAACTCGGCCGCGGTGTGCTCGTGGTTGATTGGGTCCAACAGGCTCTCAGTGCTCCGCTGGCAAAGGCGTCTCGGTCAGCGCCAGGGTGTGTGACGCTGGCGACCAGTCTTTCTCCAAACTACTACCTTTCTACGCGTATCATTCACGCATGTTACAGCAGTTACGCACCACTTTTCTTCACTGTAGCATAATATACATGATATCACTTACACAGAGCAGTCGAAAATACTTTCGCAAGTCTTTACTATTGGAAGATGAGAACTTGAACTCTGATGTTCGACTCGGATGAACGGGATTTCGATTGCGTCTCGTCTGCCGTTTCATATTCCTGCAGTATGTCATAGTCTCATAAATATGCCTGCGACTCTGATTTAGCACTCGCAATGCATAAGGCAACAAGGACGTAACGCACAGCAGCATTCGGAGGACTTGCGACTCCGCCAAGCCTACGAAATAGAACAGATGCCGTCACCATCTAAGCGGACTGAACTTCGTCGGGATACGTACACATTCAGTGGCCAGGATGTGAAGAAGAACGTGTATCTCCCTTGCTCGGCGCACGCCTGTGCAATCGCTTCGAGGTCAAATAACTCGCCGATAGGCATTCCCCAGAGGCTGAGTGAGGATCGTTGTGCGTTCAGAAGTTGTGAAGTCATTCCGAGTGCTCTGTACTCACCCAAGTATTGTCTTACGCGTTGCAAACTCAATTGTCTGGATTACTGAGCGAAACGGTGGCAAAACGTACCTGATGCAACTGCGGTATACCCTCTGGTGTGGGGAATCGCTGCCAGTGGAGGTTAGCTCCGACCTTGATAGCATCTTGGTCACTATTATTGGACCTACCTCGAGGCACGGGCAGTCAGATGCAACTGCGGCGAAGTGGTTATTCCTGAAGATGACGTCAAGTTGTCAGCCTCCCCGCAATAGAACGCAGAATATCCAGCATACCAAAGGAACCGCTTCATCTCTTCGCTCTGTTCAAGTCCGGTGCTATGGGTATATATCAGTACTCCGATTGAGCAGGAGGTAGAGCGCAAAACCGTAGTCAATCAAGCAGTAGGACTCACAAAGCCTCTGGCTTACCACTCAACCCTTCCCTCTCCGCTTGCTCTGCTTCAAGAAACTTCTTCGTAAATCCCATTCTTATCAGCAAGATGTCGCCTCTCTTAAACGTCACACCCTGAGCCTTTGCGCACGCTTCGAGGTCTGAAGCAGGCAAGGCATTCGTTTGCCATGGATCATATGGAAGTGCTGCGAGGTTATTGGAGCCGGAAGTGTAGAAGGAAACCAGATCGAGGAGAACACCGCGGCCACAAATCCCGTGTTGAGCCCAGTCTATGGGGTGCGTGGTCGGTGTGATGGACATCGTATGCAGCAGCAAAGGGATTGTAGGGATACATACTGTGAATACCGAGCTTAATCTTGTTCTTGTCGATTTTGCTAGGGTCCGTGATAGCTAAGTCACCACGGCCAATTGAAGCAGTAGGCGTACTTTATCCCATAGTAATCAACAACAACGTGGGAATTCAACGACAAAACAATACAACTTACTTGTTGTAGAAGACGTTGTGACCTCCAAATACACCGTAATGACGCAGACCGTCCCATTGGGAGCTTGATTGAGTGTTCTACACGACGACTCTGAGTCAGTGACTGTAGCGGTTTGCAAGGGAATGTATGTGATGATCACGATGGTGAGGGAATCATCGTTAGTAGTGATTGTTCTCATCCAGACGTTATGCACCGGCGGCTGACGTCTGTACAACGGCTAGAGAATATTCATGGGTGTGTGACAATGTATCCTACACATATATATGGGCGCACCTTTGCAGGGAAATTGATGGGTCTGTTGAATATTTTATGCTAGTAACTGTGATATGATCGCTGATTGAGATTGCTATACTCACAGGTTCAGGCCGATCATCTTGCCCAACCTATTGGCGAAGAAATAACGTTGTCGAGCAGTCGATAATTCACTCAAAGGACGCACCTAATCTCTTTCGCAGCTTCGGCTACAACCTTCTCAGTCAACAAATTGACAGTACCGAGTTCATCTCCTTCTCCCCATACACCCCACGCACATCCAGTGTATTGGTGGAAATTGGGCAGCTCGTCGAATGAGGGAAGAGGTTTTTCGTCCTCACTGTTCGTAGACATGACCCCACTTACCAGATAGTGTGTTCTCAGGGATTGAAAGCTGCGACAGGAATCGCCGTCCACCTCCGCAAGCGAATCGTTAATGGGGGGAGCCTGCCTATACTTATACTGGACGCTATCGCAAATGTCTCGGATCGTACCTTGCTATTTTGGATCAGGCGGTCTCATGCATGGGCCTCATGACTGTCAATGGGACACATTACCTCTCACACACACAAGCTTCAGGATGTGGAAAACAGACGGCATTGGGAGAGTTTGCTGGGATAAAGGAGATGATGATGATGGTTCCGAGTCGAAAACTTAAAATCGAACTCGGACTAGCGCTGGGTCCGAGTGGAGATCTAATCTGACTTCGATTTACTACTTAGTACATCCTGTTCGTATGTTTTTACATGCAATAGCAACAAGTAATCACAATGCGTCCGAAATCTCCACATCCAACATTTCATAATCATCGTCCTCGTTGGAGTTTAAAGTCAATATTAAGGGATAAAACGTCCTGCGCAGTGACTGTATCGCGTCCATCTCCTCAACGCTCAATGCGTTGTTGGTCTGGCGCAAGACAGACACTCGCTGAAACGTTAAAATCCCTGCATTTCGTAGGTAGTCTAGACCAGCTCCAAGTTCCTCCATGAGCTTCTCCTCGGATTGTGGGTATAATACTAGGGTGTTGAGGTTCGGTAGGTGCGTATGATGTCTGGTACTTGCGAAATCCAAGTCGTCGTCAGAAGAGTCATCATCGTCGCGAACCTTTCCAGGCATGACCATAGACTGCAGTCTGCCCGAAATGGTATCGCAATGTCCACTGCGGTTGGTCTCCATGAAAAGTGTCGTGGTATTGGGGCACACGACTCGCAAATCCCTGATTGTGATATTTCCGGCTCCTAGAGCGCATGTTTCAACGTCGTCTAAGGGCCAGTATTCGCACAACACTGGGAACCAGAGGGGAGGTATGTACGCCATGTCGTCAGGCGTGAAAAGCACTCGAACGCCGTCACCGAGCGTACGGTCTGGGCACCACGGTACACCAGCATCGATACTAGGGTCCTGTTTGTTGATGGGATACGCTAACGCCTTGCGGAAAAATGCAGCGTCCTTCTCGTAGCTGATGGTATTGTAGGGGTATTCAGTCCTGAGGCAGTGCAGAAACATCTGGGTTGCGCAATTGGGCGTCGAGCATCCTTGGACAACTAGAGTCTTGACTGGCCGGCATG
The DNA here is from genome assembly GCA_001986395.2 of Irpex lacteus. Taxonomy (NCBI): domain Eukaryota; kingdom Fungi; phylum Basidiomycota; class Agaricomycetes; order Polyporales; family Irpicaceae; genus Irpex; species Irpex lacteus. The sequence goes on along the minus strand of MQVO02000045.1, from coordinate 127,521 downwards.
GCCCAAACTCCATGTCCCCAGAAAGCTTGTCGCATAGAATAGAGAAGAGGGTGGGAATGTGTACCAATTCGTCTTGAGGCATCCTCAAGGCCGTGACATCGATGTTGACATCGTTGGGAAACTTTAACCTGGAGAGAAGAAAGACCGACGACTGGATAGTGCCACATACGGAAATGTATTTGAGTCGCGGGAGGATGATGCGGATGCTGGAATGCTCATCCGACTCTAGGGACAATGGAGCCACGTGTAGCAGCATGAACTGTTCCAAGCGTGGCATTCTGTGAAGAGTTTCGAGGAGATGGCGTAAGCTGATTTTGTGTGGCCAGCCATGTCCACTTGATCCTAGACGCAGAGAGCGGAGATTGGGCGAGAATATAGTAGAAGACTTCAAGTCCCACCCGACATAACCTAGAATATCGAGGTGCTCCAAAGCGGGGAAGCTTCCAGAATTGAAGACATCGGGAAGGCGGGGAGGACCGACTTGTTTGTGACCTTCCAGCTCGGGGCCTCCTTGGTCAGAGTGTCCGGAAGCGCATTGATGGATCGTCAATTCCTGCAAGGCCGGAAGGCCTGTAACACCATCGAAGGCCGGGCGCCATCGACTTGCACCCATAAGTGCCAGAGACTGGATACGCGGAAGTAAGTGTCGATATTCGTCTAGGAAGGGAGGGACATTCCCGTGAGAATTAGGATTGTAGATGACGGTCAATGGGACGGATTTTGACTTTCGGATAATGAAATGATGCTCTGGGAGCGAGGCCTCGACGAAACTCCATAGTCGTGGGCAGTCTTGCGCGACTTTGTGCCATAACGAACAGACCAACTTCAGCTGCCACAGCCATCTGTAAGTCCTTCTGTACCAGATATGGTCGTAATTGCGCCTGTCTATGGCGTAGATATCCCGCAGAGCGAGGAATATCATGCACAGCACTTCGCAAGGGAGCCTATAGACCGGTGCTATGGCGTATGGTCCGGCGTATGTCGGAAGACTACCGTGAGCAGCCGCGTAGCTATCAATTAGTATAATAATTGATAATCTGAGTTAGTGTTAGTCGGTAATACGACTTACTTGACGGCCTTGTATGCAGCAATCTCCATACTCTCCAAATTCGTACCTCGCGGATGTGTGGAATGGAATGGGCAGTGCAGCTGCATCATACGCAGTCAGCATAGTTGATATCCAATCATCAAAATAATAACATACAATTCAGTAGACAGTGGACCTGAGACTTGAAGCTTGAAGCTTGAGGGCCGAGTACGACTTCGTTGAGAGATGCCTGATGAAGTTGGAGATGGTTGTTGACGTAGATTACGCCTATAGTAGTAATAGAGTGAGTTGAAAGTCCATGTCGAATGAAAGCAGATTACGCACTAGATTGAATGGCTTATCCCCTCCTACCTGTTTCGCGCTCAAGTTGAAGACGGTGCTGAGCGGCCGAGGGATGAACAAAATCTAAACAGGGCCGGTAATTTGCGTAGAACAGGAGAAAATAGATAGTAGGAGTGAATATGAGAGTAGATGGTTCGTAGAAGGAGTAGAGTGTTGTCGTTCGGGAAGAAGGGTGGAATACGCTCGCTGCTGCTCGTAACAGAGCGCTAAGCGCTGAGCTTTAACCATACCTGCCCTTTGGGGAAGGTACCTGCATGCCGTTGATCGCCGGTTTAATGGCGCTTACCAAAAGGCTCACTAGCGCTCACTCCTCGCCACTACTGACACTGAAGGATACGTATAGTTCGTCATTAGTGCGAATGCCATTAGCGAGAGCTTATCCTACAATCTACCATAAAAGCGCATTTTGAGAACTCGAGCGAAGAGTTATCTGTGCCATGCCAACATCTTGAGTACCAGTCGGCTACGGCAAAGCACGCACTATAGTCTCAAACGTGGCGAAAGTCACCATATTGACCGGGATTGCCCTATACAAGAGTACCAAATCAGCGGAGCTCATGGAGACCAGAAGGCAGGGTTCGCAGCTCGCGTAAGTGATTGGCGCACGAACGTACCGTATCAACGTCGGTTTTAACCCGTGGAAGAACACACCGAAACCTTCTTGCCGGTACGAATTGACGATGGTCGACAGAGTGTTCCGATACGGATTTTCCGCTGTAGTAACCATGCTGGACTGAACCCTCGTCTTAACGACATCGAACGGGAATGTGACCACCCAGCTTGCGACGCCAGCCAATCCACCCGCAAGAAGCAAGGCCGGATACGAGTGGTGCTTCTTGGAGGAAGCAGCTTCAGAATGTAGCGAAGTATGGTCCACGGGCTCATCGTCTGCAGTATCATAGGAGGCTTTTCGAGACGACAGTAGCATTAGTGTTCCCTCATACACGCCAAAGTACGCTCCGTAACCAGTTTCTCGAATAGCTGTGGCCGTTATTCCGCGGAAGATGCCTCGAATACCACGACGTCGCCATATATCAAGGGCTACTTCCTGAACCGTTGGTGCAGTCCCTCCAGTAGGTGTGCGGATAGATTGTTGCTGAATTTTAATCAGCTCGGTTGGTGAGGTGACTAGACTTCGGGAAGTTGTTACGATCGTCAGTTAAGGTGCTGTGAACAGGACGTACGATGCCATGATGCCAGTTCCTATGCCTGCAAGTGTCACCTGGCTGATTCGTGGCTCATCAGTAGCATTACGCAGCTGCGCCTTGAGCAGTGCTCCATAGCCTGCAAACACCACGCCGTTCAGTGGAGCCGTTGTAAGCTAAATATACGAGGATTGGGGAGTGGCGGTGAGATACGCTATAAGATATACACGAGTGGTGGACGTACCAAAGGGGACGTTATTCCCCTAAAGAGACCATGGACGCGTTCTTCACGGACGATAGTTTTGAAAGCATGCCAAACGGAGCGGTAGCGTGACGCAAACTCTGGATTCTGTAGGCGTACCTTCACTAAACACACAGTGGATTCTGATGTTAGTAAAGACATACGGATGACGGCGCGGTCAGTTCATGCAGACCAACTGACCCGTGTCGAATGGAAAGCCAACTGTGAGGGCAGCGATTCCTGTTGTATTTGTGAGACCTTGAAGCAGTTATAAGTAGAGAAATACCAGCTACCTGCTACGGAACCCGCAAAGAGGTCAATCCTCGGGTCGAGGGCGACTGCATTACAGTGTTTGGTCACTCGTATTGAGACGGTGACTAAATAGACAAACTTACCTGAACCTCCATCTCCAGAGGACATACCATTTATTGCTTTGGTGCTCTTCCGTCTTCGCTGTGAGAAGTAGATTATAGAAGACGACGTTTATGATGATGGTCAAAGGGAGGATGATGTCGGCCGAACTCGAAAACGTCGGTGGTCTCTATTGTGTAGCTAGTAAACTAGCTAGCGATGAATTACTAACGGGATAACTAACTTAGGTTCTCACGGTAACATGTCTAATAAGAAGCTCAACAAAGCCGCTTATCTGACATCATCTTGGCTGTGCTACAGGACGCCTTTTACCTCCACACATCCATCTCATTCTATTACGCGTACCCTCAAGTCTCTGAATGTCACTGCAAGTAAATCTATCTAGCCAAGAAATTGCAAGAGCATACCAAGATGTCTTGAATGCACGGAATATTGACTGGGCAGTCTTCACGTATGAGAAGGGTACGAACGACTTGAAGGTGCAGTCGACAGGTAATGGTGGTCTGGAGGAGTTGGAAGAGGAGTTCTCAGATGGAAGGTAAGTCTTGAATGCCTGAATACATGCGCCACCTCACTAATATTGCGTAGAATGCAGTATGCGTTCGCGCGTGTTCAGGATCCCAATGTACGCAAGCATACAGCTACTGATTTGATTGACATAGGCGTTGACACTGATGACATTGTATCAGAGCACATTACCGAAGTTCGTTCTCATAAACTGGTGCGGAGATGGTGTGCCAGAGGCCAGGAAGGGGTTGTTCTACAGCCATTCAAGAGCGGTGGAGAACTACCTGCGTGCCACACACGTCGTCATCAGTGCTCGGAATGAGGTGTGTCATACTACGGCTCCAGCGAATGAGAAGCTTACTTATAATTGTAGTCCGATGTTAGCCCAGCACTCATCATGTCGCGAGTTGAAGCTGCTTCCGGTGCTAAGTACTCTGCTCACAAGGAGACGGCTCGGAAATTCGAGCCCATCGCGCCGGTAGGGACGAACTACGTGCCCATCGGTAAACCTGACTTGGATGCGTTAAGGCGCAGTGCTGCTGCTCCTTCGCACCAGGCACACCCTCCTCCTCCTCCTGCAGCTGCACGGCCTGTTCCCGCGGCACATCGGTTTGCGCCTTCCGCGGCGCCTGCAGGATTCCATTCCAATTCAACTGTCAACAGAGCCTCTGCACCAGATGATGCGTGGGGAGCGCCAGCTGCTCCTACAAAGCCTCCCCCTCCCCCTGCTGCCGCACGTCCTCCTGTTGTTTCGGCTGCGAGACCAACTCCTACCCCAGCCGTAAGTCTGAGTGTTATCATTTCAAGATTCAGTCTGAGAATCATGGCCTACAGGCTGTAGTACCTCCGCCCGCGCCTCCGGTGTCCAACACTCCAACGAAACCAGATGAAGATGACCGCATTGGTCCTGTTGGAACAGCTTACACTCCCATTAAACTGCAACCCAAGAAGCTGGTCAATCCCTTCGCAGCTCGCGAGGCCCAAGCACAGGCTGAAACCGTTCAATCGCGCCCTTCGCACGTTGGTGGAGGTGCCAAGAAGCTTACCTGGAGTGAACGGCAGGCGTTGGCGAAGCAACAGGCCCAAGAGGAAGAAGCCAGAAGCAAGGCAGCCTCGTATCACACGTCCTCTGTACCTGCTGCTACTCCGAGATCCTTTGGTGGAGTTCCGCCTCCCCCGCCAGTTGCAGCTGTGGCTGCAGAGCATGAGGAAGAAGAATATGCTCCTCCTGTACGTTTCAATAAGTGCTCACGCTCGAAGTCTTTGTTTATAATATATTGTATGCTAGGCTCCCCCTCCCCCTCCCCTGCGGCAAGCAGACCGGTGGTACCCGAGCCAGAAGAAGAAGAGTATGCCCCGCCTGTAAGTTTGCCCTCCACCCATACACGTCATCCCTATTCACAATGTCTGTATTGTAGCCTCCGCCTCCTCCCCCGCCTGCAGCTAGTAGGCCGGTGGTGTCTGCTGTAGAGGCGGTCCCACCACCGCCGCCGCCACCACCTCCCCCGCCGCCTGCACCTACATATGAGCAAGAACCCGTGCTCGATGCGGAAAGCGCGCCTCCTGTGAGTTACATTGTCCTCTTTGATGAACTAGGTATTGAGCTACCATCATAGCCGCCGCCGCCTCCACCGCCTCCACCTCCTCCCCCTGCGGCCTTCGCTGTTGTGGCTCCTCCGCCCGCACCTGAACCCGAGCCTGAACCAGAGGTCGCCCAGGAAGTTGAGGCTACGCCCGCTGCTCACGGCCCCGTGCACGGTAAAGGCGTCTGTGCGATAGTCCAATTTGACTACGAGGTACGTCTGCGACATATGAAATCTTCAAGTTCCAAAACAACAGAATCTGACGTTGCTGTCTTGCGCCCTAGGCTGCGGAGGAAAATGAACTGTCACTCACAGAAGGCGAAGTCATCGAGCAGATCGAGCAGCTGGATGAAGGCTGGTGGTCCGGCGTCAGCGCTGACGGAACTCGAAGCGGGTTGTTCCCCGGTGAGTCGACTTCTCTCTCATGCTGCGTGTGCGGGCGGGACGCTGATATTTCTCCTCTCTTTGTAGCCAATTATGTGGAAATCGTGGAGAGCATCGAAGACGCTGCTGCTGAGCCTCCCGCCTCGCCTCCTCCCCCTCCTCCCCCTCCTCCGCCTCCGCCTCCCGTACGTCATACCATTCAATTGGTAATATATCATGACCTTGAATATGCTAATGTGATGGTACTAAATCTAGCCCCCTGTCGCGGCAGCTGCGGAGGCGGCTCCTCCCCCTCCCCCGCCTCCCCCACCGCCTCCGCCAGCTCCAGAACCAGAAACAGGCGTTACTGCCATCGCACTATACGAGTAAGCTCTCATATTCTCATCAGTGACCTTCTAAGAAGAATAGATTCTGACATTCGATCGCGCTCACCAGTTATGAGGCCGCTGAGGATAATGAACTGACGTTGCGCGAAGGCGATCGTATCGTTGAGATTGAAGCTGTCGCAGATGACTGGTGGCAAGGCAAAGATCAACACGGCAATGTTGGACTGTTCCCGGGTACGTTCTTTGGTCTTCTCTCTCTTTCTTAACAGACTGTTCGGTGTTCTAACGTCATGGCGTTGAACAGCCAACTACGTTGAAGTGCAAGAATAAGACGTACAGACTTGAAGAAGGATGGATATCAATATGAGAAGATGCGAATTCAGGATGAAGAAATCAAAGCAATTTCCGGGCCTCGTGGACTCCTAAGGTCTCGAGGTCCGTGGTCGCCGGTAACGTACCCTAGCATACGAATAGGTTTGGTTTGATAGATCAATTGAAGAATCTTTGTTTTTTGTGTGCATGTTGGTGTTGAGCGTCGAGCGCGCGTGCTCGTGGTTTTTCCACAGGAATGCAGGATGCGTATCATGACGAAGAATATGACGAGACAGGTGAATCAAGGTGATCGACAGGAACGAGCGGCCTTCTCCTATGGTATCTATACCCTCCTGCCTTCCTATGAATAGACCTCTCTCGTATCAACAAACTTTCTCCAGAGGTGCTAACTCTTCCGTGATGGTAGATCGCCAGCCAACAGTTCCTGTGATCATGAGTAGCCTGCTCATTGATAGCCAAGTTCTGCCAATACACGCAACGAATGGTGAGCGCTGAGTACTCTATAGTACTCGGTGTCTTGGCAGCGGAAGTTCAACGTTCAAGTCCCAGGATCCAACCGATCGACAGCAAGTCGTAATCGTTCAACGACAGCCGGTGGGCTAACTCGAGCCCGAGTTTTCCTTTTAAGTGGTCAGGCGGCACAACGACAAAATCTCAAGCTCCAGTACTTTATGTTTACAAGACGTTATGTGCCCTATAAGACAAGTTTGAGGCGACACAATATGCTCAAGTTGTCTGCTTTGCTTTGTTCCCCGTCATACTTAGTGTGTTGCTATAGAGCCCTCTTGACATGCCACGAGTGGCGTAAGGTTCGTTATAATGCCATAATCTTTGAAAAACATGTGCACAGCTCTGAGATTTCATTTATCATTCAGGATGACGCTGATAGCGATCATGCGCCTCTGGACCCGTCGCCAGAACGCAGATGTGTATACATCCCATTGAAGGTATTTATGTATACGCATCTTCTTCGACTCGCTGAATTTGTTCACAGCTATGCTGTTGAATTCGCAGAGGTAGAGAATCCAACGACGCTTGTTCAGCGGATATTTCTGGTAAGGAGCTGCGGATATGCTTCAATATGTTATCGCACGCTGTCATTTCCAGGGCAGTTTGACATGGATGTGATATAGCAACCTTGACAGATCCATACGTATCTGGGGGCGTTTTGTGAGAACGCTCATTCATGCTGAGGCTTCGATACTCGCAGATCGTAGCCTCTCCCTCCGCTATCCCTCCTTTCGCACCCCACGCATATCACGGACAAGCAGGGAAGATCTAGAATACGATAATTCAGAGCGCGCTGGTCGATTGTTCGTATGACAGCACCGCTGCTTCTCCGAGTTCATCATCATCTTCCCCATCACCACTCATTCATTCGCGGAAAGCTTTAGTGGAAATAGCTCCCGTGACTTGGACGTGCCCCCCCCCTGCAGCTTTTGTATGTAAGGAAACCGTCAGGGCCGCTTTGGCGACGTCTGCGTTTGCTCCTTCAAGTGCCAGTGCCACCAAGCTATGGCGTCCTCAAGCTCGGATATTGCGATTCTGCAGAGCATTGGAACCGATGTTTTGCGCTCGTTTGTCTCGGTTGTTGTTGAGACATGGTTCGTAGGTAAGTAGCTCCGATCGAGTGTATTCAACTCGCATGTTTAGTGAGTGATCGAGTGCTGACGCATGTTTCTCCTCGATCGCGTTTTTGGCAGCTATTTACACCATTCTGGTTGTAAAAGCCGGAACTATCTTGCTGTACGTCAATCTTATCTGGCTTAGTGCACTACGTGCACCTCCGTCAGGGCTTGGTGGCTGACCGTGTATTGGTGGTGGGACGCGATAACAGCCACAAAGATCGACGCCGAAATAAATCGTCCTTTGTAATGTGGATTCTTGTCCTCCTTATGTACCTCATGGACATTACTCTCTGGGTAATGGACGTCAGGAACGTTGTCGCGGAACTCAACACGACACTCATCGACACTCATCCGGACACGCTCGATGAGCGCTACACCAAATCAACCGACTCGGTGCTCAAGCTGTCACTTGCAGTCGACGCCCTTTACGCATTCATGGTACGTCACTTTACATCCTGAATAACATCTGAGGGAATACTAAATGATCGGTGGATCTACTGTTACAGACGATCCTTGGAGATGCAATCGTGTTGTGGCGTGTCCAGGCGTTCTGGTCTCATGGACGAGACCGTTTCTTCATGTTGATTCCATGCACAACTTGGTTTGTCTCCGTCAGTGAGTACTGCTTATTTGACAGAGAAAGTTGATGAACCTCCAAGCTGACACTATATTTCAACTAGTTCTGACGTTCCTATTGAGCTATTGCGCTGCTCGTTCAGATGCAGATGTTTCCTTCGGTCAATTTGAGCACCCGGCGTTCTGTCGAAACATCCAGTCGGCTGCGTACTGGGCTCAGTTCGTGACAGCCGCTGTTTCCACACTCATGATAGGCATCAAAACATGGTGAGCCTAAACAACATATTTCTGTAACTGGGTTGTAGCTCACATTGTGGTTGCTTTGTCATAGGATGTATCGACGAATGGTCAAGTCATTCATGACTGATTTGCGAAACCGCTCTCCAGCAAACAAAGCTATGCTCATACTGGTCGATACGGGGCTCCTTTACACGCTATTTTTCGTAAGTCTAGTCCACTATAATCCATGAATATATAGCGCATATTCTAATCGGTCAACACGTAGCTTGCCGAGGTGCTGCTCAACATTGGTGTACTGGACGGTGCAATCAACAAGAACCCCCGGTTAGACTTCGCCCTTGAGGTGTACGACTTCCAAACCAGCACCATTGTCGTAAGTAATGACCACAAATTTCCGGAAGGCGGACTCACCCAACTCGTTGGTTCATAGGGTCTCTACCCGACTATCGTCGTCATCCTCGTACATACCCAATGCTTCATGCTCGACAAGGAGGGCAACACCACGGCGCTGACCACCATCAACTTTGATAACACCCGCATCCCAGGGCGTCGAGCTGCTACTGCCACCACGAATGACACCGTGACAGTCCCATCAATAGGCTGGAGAGATATGGAGGGTCTTGAGAGCGGGGTGTTGGGCAAGACGACCAAGGGTAGCGGGACTGACAGCGAAGAAAGGTTTGATACGGAGATTCATCTCCGGTCTTTGCAGACCAGGGCTGGAACGGAGTCCATGGGGACTGTAAGGATGGAGAAGGAGGAGTAGATTACTGCTCTCTTTGCTGGCTACTGCTACTTATTCATGACTTGCAACGACTCGGAGAGCATAGGATGGCTAGGGATTACGACGATGTGTAGGATAGCATGGCTTACGGTACATATTTGGTATTTATTCTGGCTACAGTAATACCCTGAGATTGCAATGTAACGGCGATGATATACCCAGTTTTCCCAGAGTTATTTTCATCTCTTTCCACTACTTATGACCTGGCTGGACGGTCAGGGATTTTAGCTGTTTTCAGTTGCGGTGCGGTGTTTGTTTGGCCTTGATTACTATCCGAGTCTGGTTTTGATCGCGTCGGCTGAGCTCACTCACATAACTTGTTCATCGGTTTTACCATCGAACACCGTGACACAGATGTCGACAGTTCGCTACTGTATACCGTCAAGAAACGCGTTGCGCTGTAAGGTGGAAGCGACTTGAACGTAGAGATCCATGGTCATGCCAGGTGAGCTTTTACGTAAACATGCCTTAGGTGTGGGCTCAGGATCAAACGTCTGCCTAGCACACGGATAGCTTGTTCACAGCCTGCCCACTACGATGTCTGACACAGACAGCTTTGACCTAGGTGCTATTCAGTGGGCTGACGCACCATTCGACCATAAAACAGGCGACATCATCCTACGCTCCTCCGACAATATTCACTTCCGCCTGCACAAGGGCGTCTTAGTCAACGCGTCGCCCATCTTCGATGATCTCTTCGCCAATGCTCAGCCATCCTCCAGCGCTGGGTTGACAACAGGAGACGAGGAGGTAGATGGCTTTCCTGTCATTGTCATGGAGGAGAAAAGTCAGGTGTTGGACTGTCTTCTTCGGCTGTACCACGAACCGTTCGTCCTGCAACCTATGAAAACGGACAATCTCGTGGAAGACATCTGCCATCTCATCCTCGCAGCGCGCAAGTTCTTCATGAATTATGCTATGACAAAGGCAGAAGAGCTATTCGCGGATATCTGCAAGCAGAAGACGTTTGTTGTGACGGCATACGCCGTAGCCTGCCGAAAGAACATGCGTCAGGAGGTTCGAACGGCGGCGAAAGCGTCGCTTTACCACATTCTCGACTTCCAACCAAACGAGGCACTCGATCATATCTCGGCGTCGGACATCTATAGATTACATCGATATCGAAAGAAGTGCTCGGACGTCGTTAACACCAAAGTCATAAGCAGGAGTACAGACGACTCCCATGGCTGGGACTTCGAGTGGTGCACCATGAGGAGAGAGTTCTACGGTATGGGATGCTACCACCCCTTATGGACCCCGCTAGGCCCGGGTAGTCACTATGGAGTTCAAATATCGCAAGAGGTTCATGAGTACCTGAAATCGGTTTCATCTGTCCTACGTGAAAGGCCGCACCCTCAAATCATCTATGACAGCAAGCGCCATGATCAGCTTCGTCGTGCGGGGTATGCCGCGTCCAGTGACGACCATATGCCCCCTGAGCTGTGGGTTCCAGGATTGTGGAAGACGGATATCGAAGCCTTTGAACGAGAATTTGCGGGAGCTATCGACAGCGCTGTTTCGCAGGTAAGAGAACTACATCACAACTATCCCCAGTCGGTTTACTCATCGTATTGCATAGGTTGATATCGAAACCGTTTGATAAGTAGACATTGAAGCGGGATACGAGAATGTAAATAACGAAAGTCATTCATTGAATAAATGTCGCCTATTCACTCGCCTTTAATCTACCACTCGATGTAAGTCGCTCTTCTGAACTCGAACTTAGATCACTACTGCGTTGATCAAGTCAATGTAATACAGATTAGTCCCATCTTTGAAGACTGTCAAACGTACCTGTCTTGAAGCCTCGGCCCAGAGTCTACATTATTGTCTGACGACCGAGCTTTGGCGCAGTATACGGATTCGAGATTCCGCTGATGTATAGACGAATGCCAATGTTGGTATCGTTATTGTGGATAAATCGCATCTAGACCAGTCGAACGTGGGGTCATGGGTCGTGGTGAACTCATAGTGCGTCAAGCCTTCTCCTTACTGAGCTATTACCGGATCTTGTCATCGCTGACAATCTCACTCCTGCGTTGCCATATTAAATAGCTACACAGGCTATCTCTGGGGTGCGACAACCTCCTCTCCATCTTCGATGTCCGACACTGATAGCTCTATCTCCACGGCTGACAGCCCTACCTCCACGGCCACTGTTCAATGGGCAGACACACCATTCGACAAGAAAGGAGGTGATGTAATCCTACGCTCCTCAGATAACATCTATTTTCGCCTGTACAAAGGCGTATTAGCCAATGCCTCGCCCATATTCGAAGATCTCTTCGCTTATGCGCAGCCATTCTCCGTCGCGGGACTAGAAGTAGGAGATGAGGAGATGGGCGACGTGCCGGTCATTACTATGGAAGAGAGTAGTCAGGTATTGGAATGCCTGCTTCGTGTATATCACGAGCCCTTCACCCCGCAGCCTATCGACTCCGATACATCCGTAACGAACATCTGCGGCACACTCCTGGCGGCGCGTAAGTACTTCATGGCGTACGCTACCACGAAGACAGAGGAGCTTTTCGGAGAAGTCTGCGAGCGAGGTGACTCCGTACTGACGGCATACGCCGTCGCCTGCAGGAAGAAGATGAGCCAAGAAATACGCACAGCGGCGAAAGCTTCGCTCCTGCACGCCACCGACTTCGAACAGGACCCCGCTTTTGACGAGATATCCGGGTCGGACACCCTCAGACTCCTTCGATACCGACAGAAATGCTCGGCGGCTGTCAGTACAACTGTGATGCATCGCGATGGCGATAAGTGGCAACTTCCATGGTGGACAAAGGGTCTGTTGGGTTATTATTGGGAAAACGACTCTATCAGATCCGTCAGACACAACGCCAAGGCACGCTTTCCCCAAAATTATCTTGATCGGGTCTCCTCTGTTCTATCGGAGCGGCCTCACCCACGAATCATTTACGATGTTGAACGCCACGATGAACTCTGTAGCGATGTGTATCAAAGTTCACCGTTCGATCTCAAGACTGCGGGGCGCAAGAAGAGGAGCATCGATATCTTTGAAGCTGAGTTCGCGAGAGCTATCGATGCGGCTATTTCCCAGGTATGTCATGTCAGCTTCAGTGCTTCCTTCTTACTGATACGGATGAATATTGTTTCTTAGGTTGAGTTCGACAAGGTTTGAAATTGGCGTAGAGATGGTTTCTGACGATGCATATAGAGAGTAGGTCGTCGACGAATGACCTCCCTCTGTAAAGCTAACATCATTGACTACTAGAGCAAACATTTAACGAGAATTTATCTGTATAAAAATACTGGTATAAATACTGAACGTATCCGAGCTCTATCACAGAGTCACAGCCTTTTAGAGCACCCAACACTGTACCGGCTGGTGATGATGCAATGATTCCAGCTAATAATCGCCGAGTTACCTTGGTGGGTCCGAGTCGGTGGCTTCCATTCATTGGCACAGAGATGGTAAACCACAAGGTCGTATGATAAAGCATGGTAAGTACTTGTTTTTGTCCTGATGGGCCATTCGTAAACTCATTCGGCCCCTAGAGCAGTGTACTATGCCGAATAGACGGCTGGATAGGCGCTGTGTTAAACTGCCCGAAAGGGCAGGTATACTTCGAACTCAGCTCAATTGCGCGCCTACATAAGGCACCCGAAGCACCCGTACTTACGTCCCTTGTCTTACCCCCTTACCCCCACTACCAAGTCAATTTCGGCTTCAACGACCACCCAGTACTGTATCTGCATCCCCATCACTCCTTCGCCACCTTTCTTTGACGTTGCTGACGACCTCAGGCTATAGCATCGGTTGCCAGTGGAGTTCATCCCTCTTGAACACAGCCGTGAAGCCTGAGTGTAGCCTCCTCCTTTACGGATATCGCTATAAAGGTAGTCAAATTATATTCATTGATGCTTATCAAGGCTAACAAGGGCGCTGTGCTGCGCTGCTCATGTAGAGATCTGTGGACAGAACTGATTTCGGTCGGCTGCCCACGCTTCTGCACAGGAACACCGGATTGTGAGTGCACATTCACGTGAGGGTCAAGGATATATGACTGACTTATTTTTATCTATTAGCGTTCTCTTACTAAAGACATGCCGACTACTGCTGTAGCTAAAGCACGCACAAGGTAGGTTCAATGTAGACTTATTGTATCTCTACTCACCCTGGGGCTCATTTTTCAGACGCCGAGGTGCACGCCGTACTCGTAATCAGACAGAGAAGATTGTTAAGGACACGGGCGGCCCGATAAACAAGTTACCACGGGAGACACTAGAGGCTATCTTCCTCGCCCTTCGTGACCTATATTTCCCGGACAGCCAGCTTAGTTATAGGCCTCCGGCGACTAGGTCAAGCTATGCCTGGGCTCCTGCGATCCTCCAAGTCAACAGACAGTGGCACGAAGTTGCCCTCGGCTGTGCTCGACTCTGGAATTACGTGGAAGCTTCGCATCCCGAGTCTCTGTTGCTTCTTCATCGATCGAAAGAGTCGCCTCTGAACCTAGGATTCTCCCCAGACACATTCCGCGCCGTTTATCTGTTCCCCGAATCCTTTCCGGACGTATCTCACCGTCTTAAGTCATTCGCGACATTTGGTGCCTCCAAATGGCAGCATGCGTTTGACGGTGTCACCACGCTACCTCTACTACAAGATCTACTCTTGGACTACGCGCCTCTTCAATTCCTAACCAGTCGCCACTTGCCGCCCGTTTTCATGTCCGGCACAACTCCTAATATTAGGCGGGTCCGTATCACGGGATACCATATCGACTGGGCCTGGTCAATCTTTTCTTCGAGTCTCCGTGTACTCATTCTCAGCGAATGGGATACTTCTATTCCTCATGATGCCGTGGAGTTGTCGTTCGAGGAGACGGTTGCCGCACTAGGAAGACTCCCCCTTCTGGAATACCTGGGTCTGCACGGGGTCGTCAAAAGCATCGATGAAGAGGCTGGCGGCACAGTCACGCGTGTCACGCTCGAGCACCTCAGATCATTATCTGTTTCTGGACCGGCAAACGTTTGTCGCCAGATACTTTCTACCATTGAACATCCATGCAACACTACTCTCGATATTACCGCGACCGTTGTACCGGCGCATTTCCACACATTGGTGGATATGATGGAACTATCGGCCGTCTTGCGAGAGAAGTTCCTCGGAGAGGGGATTGTTGGGAGGACGCGACTGCCCTCGTTCAAGGGCTTGATTTTCAGCCACAGACCCGCATTCCAGCGACTTGATTTCGGCCAGACGTTGCTGCTCCAATGCCTCACGGACGATATGCCGTCCAGAGAGCCAGATGATGATGAGGCCAAGAGCATTCCACTCTACTATTGGAGAGAAGGCCGCGGACTCGGAGCATCTCATATGGCGTGGGAGCTGGACTGTGCACCTGGGGTGCGCATCAAGATCAAGACCGGTGAACCAGAGGAGGGCGTACTCGATTGTGACGATTGGCTGCTCAAGTTCTGCGGGGACTGGCCGCTTGATGGTGTCACAACATTGCTACTCGGGAACATAGGCATCACCCTTCAGGCCGCGCAAAGAATATGTCCCGCTGTGACCACGCTCATGCTCATGACGCAGCCATCTGACGACATTCCAGGGCCACTATCATATCTGGAAACCTTGCTCTGCTACAATCCGATCGTGACGGCATCTGCGGAAACAGAGAGTGGCTTTGAACATTGCATTTCCCATCCACGTCTGCCGAGGATGAATACTCTCGTGCTGGATTTATACGTTAAGAAGAAATCCTTGGACGCACTCCAGGCTGGATTGCAGGTCCTGCAGCGCTCCCATGGCATCACCTTCGAACGGCTCGCCTTCGTCATCGATATTGTGGATTTTGAGAGAAACACGAAACTTTTGCGTAAAATTGGGAGGGAGTTTGGACTCAAAGTATCGGTCTATCATTCCATTAACATCTTCAACCTCGTACGTGACGCCGCGGATAAGTACTAGATAGAGTTCCTAGATCGCTGCACAGTTCACGACCCACTGATAATAGATATGCTGGCGCGAGATATACGCAATGACTGGTTGAATCCGAGAGTAGGCCGCGCTCTGTTTGAACTCTACCACGAGTCGGAGATCTCAAAAGTTCTCAAGGCCGCGACAATTGCAAGTCGGCACGCTGATATCTTGCATGTTCCCGCGAGTATGCAGATAGACGTGAGCTACTGAACGTGGTGAAATCAATGCAAGCTTCGCATCTTGCTTATAGTCGCATTAACATACTTAGTATACAGGCGAGATCGGAGACGATTAGTGATCCTTTTCGATATCAAGACATTGCTGCGGAGGAGTGACAAGAGAGGCGGAAGCATCTCTCGGGATCTACGTCCATGTGTGGCGATCTTTTGTGCCACGATCGTAATCGCCAGATCAGAACCAAGGAGGAGTGCCGCCGGTAAGACTTTTGTCTGGATCGTTGGTAGCACGAGGCTCGATCAGGCCAAGCTCCCCACTCGGTGCCCTGAAAATGTTATCTAGCGGGAGATTACGATCGTATGAGCACTGATGCATCGTCGAACTAGTACGCCTGAGCTTGAAGGTGATGGTGACTCCAGGAGTCTGGTGGCAAAGGCTCTATAATACTGTTTACTACGTGGTCTATAATAGTCTACAGTAGTGATTCGTACTTCCGAATACACTCTTGCAAATCGATGTTGAGTTGATCGCTGACGGAAGCAAAGACGAGGTTTTGTCTTGCCCTCGGCAAGGTCAAGTGAGGCCGCTATTGGAGGTTTATACGAACCCGAAAGTCGCCGCCGAAGCTGTCCATCTCAGAGCTACTTATCCCACCAAAGACCTGCTCGCTTGGAATGTCAATGGCTGTCACATACCATAGCCTGAGGTACGACGATTTAACGCAACATGCTTACTCCAGATTGAGATGACTGATACCCTATGTACAAAAAATTGGACGTGAATGGTCTACAGTGATGACTAGTATGCGGGGTATGATAGACGAAGAGGTATGAGGGGGTGGCAAAGCAGAACGAGATGCATAAACGACCGGGAAACAAAGCAAGTAGATTGATGATGCGCGCAGATAGCCACTGTTGGGAGACGGTAGCAATTTAAGCAATGACTTCTTGATGCACGACCTCGTGTTCGACCACCGAGGCCACCGATGCGAAGGAGAATTGCATGGTTTGGCGAGGTTCTTCAGACTTGTCCTGGAACTGTCCCCACTCTACCCACCACTCCTACGCGAAGATGCACAGATATCAGAACTTGAATGACAACGATGACGGTGATGGACATACTGCAGCAGCGTCGTACGCGTCATACCCGAAAAGTTCTGCCAGACCCTCGAATTCGGTCTTCAGCGCACCGTCGTCCCACTCGTTTCTTGCCATGCGGAAATGAGCATTGCGAGCGTCTTGTTCTGGACCAGGAGGCATTCGGACGAATGCAGCATTTGAGGCTTCACGGATCTTTACTTGCTTGACTCGCTCCTGTCGTATCTCCTCAAACGCGTGTAGGAAGTTCGGAATCTGGTCGTATGATGAAAGGAACGAGAAGAGTTTCCCAAGGACAACCGCGTCCTCAACGGCCATGCTAGCTCCATGCGAGGTACCGGGCTTATCATTATAAACGTATCAGCTACCTGATAGATAGGAGTTTGATGCGAACTCACGTATGCTGGGTGTGCTGCCTCTCCCATAAGTACTATACGGTCCGACTCATCCACCCAGTATTCCGCCTCTGGTCGTAGCATGGACCTGGTTCTCCACAAGCACGAGACGCCCTTCATCATCTTCTGCCAACTAGGGAAAAGGCTTTATTAGTTGACGAAGACTAGGGCAAAATGAGGAAGCTTACACCGGGGCTAGACTTGAGTAATCAAGAGCGTTCGTTGGTACCACGTCATACCAGGATTCCTGAGCATCTTCTGGGGTACCAGCCTCTTCATCAGGCCAGTGAATCATCAACGAGAACTGCCGGTGATCTCGCTGGGGGAAGGGTTAGCTGGAAAAATAGAACATCAAGCCGCCCAATAAACGTACTATAGGATGCGCTGCAAATCATTAATGAATTACGTCAGAGTTCCGTACCTCTTGTGCATCGATAGGTGTACTCACCACAGATACTACGGTTGTTTCCAACGATTAACGGCCACTGGCAAGATAAAGTGAGTAAGCCAAAGTATGCAGGGAGTGAATGCTTATATGAATGAACTTACAGCGTCCTGTTTTATCATTTTCGCCAGTTGTGGATCGGTTTCCATCCACGACGCAGGGACAGTCGCGCCGAAGACCGTAACTCCTTCGGGCTCTGGATCATCCTCCTCCTCTCCCAGTACGACTGGACGTACGATACTTCTTGGCCCATCTGCACCGACAACTACGTCCGCTGTAATTACTTCCCCGCTTGCCAATGTGACGGTGGGCTTTGGAGACCCTGCGCTGACCTCGGCGACCTTGGCGCCAAAGTCGATTTGGACGCCCGCTGATACGGCGAGTCGGTGGACTATCCGGTGAACATCTGCATGCTGTTCATAGGTGAGATTTAACGTGTTGAGTAAACAACGAAGGAGGACGTACAGCCATCAGGAGGAAGTCGCCTCCTGTCTCGTTCATCACGTCTTGCCGCCAAGGTGATGACCCGTATAGTTCGCCCGTGTGCACTAATTAAGACGCGGGGGCCAGAGCCACATAGGAGTCGTCAGAACGGCGGTTTAAGTGATATGGCCGATGACACTCACAGTCGTACCAGGGTGTCTCTAGGTTCACCACAGCATTTTTACGCAACTCCTCCTCTCCAATCCATCGCTTGAGAATCTTGCTCAGGTTTGGTGGTACGCGCAGACCTGCCGCAGGCGTCCCCACTCGTGACTGTCTCTCCAACACTCGCACCTTGTGCCCTGCCTTTGCTAGCATGTACGCAGCAGAGAACCCGCCGATCCCTGATAAGCATAGCAAGTAAGATTAACGTACGAATGATTGAGTTGCGGCGAAGAAAAGAAGCTGATGCTATATAGCTTCGAATAAGGAAACTCACCTCCCCCTACTATGACGAACTCTAAAGAGAGCGAGGCAACTTTGTCGGCGGTGGGAGACATGGTTGTCACGCAGGTCGGGGAGGATGGTGGTAGTTGCAGTCGACGTGGACGCACAAGCAAAAGCAAGCGAACGAAACGGCTAACGGGATATAAAGCAGGAGGGTAGGTGAGTGATCCGAGGCACGACTCCTTTAAGCGAGACAAAAGCCGTTAGTCGGCGCTTTGGAGAGGCCAAATTGGGTCCGTCCGCCGTTCAGAAAGGAAGGTCTCGGGTTTGCGACCCGTGCTCTCTATCCCTGCTTCAATGTAGGGATTTACTATAGGACTCTCGTCCGAGCTCACTGCCAGGAAATTATATGGCCCTTGATGACTTCCCAGCGAGAAAGGCGAGCCAGGACATATTATTGGTCTTTCCACCGGCTTTCGTATACTCAATAATGAAAGCGAGTTCAATCACCCGGAAGCCACGGCCATTATTTCCATATGCATACCCCACGTAAAGAGAGCTGCGGTAGAGGCTACAGTAGACCCGGTATGCTGAGTGATAACCATGTTCGAGACGGCCCCGACGAACAGGAGCACGCGCAACACGCATTGCGCTGTGATCAGCGAGATTAATAGAGGCGGTGATCAGAAAAGTAGGGACACGACGCACAAACACCTTCAACGCTGTTTGCAGCACCCTCGATTTCTTCTGCAGGGGAGAGAGCGATGTAACGCTGCCGTAAAACAACAGCGACCATCTCAGATCTTACTCTGATCATCTCAGTCGCCGTTGAATTTGTTCTCGTAGCCGGTCTCGGCTTGGCCTTGAGTCTCCTGTCGGAGTTTGAACTGAGTTGGACCTGGGAGGCGGCGATTATCAATGTTGAGCTACCGCAGGCAAAACACCCGACACCCGACATTAAAAAGGGTTGTTAAAAACAGAAGCCAACAGAAGTCGTCTCGAGCATCATTCTAGAGCAACTGGAGTCTGAAGATACTGGACTAGGCAATGATCGGGAGCCTTCAGTATCCCTGTCCTTCCCGCTATCTGTTGCTAACGCTTGGCCAGGCTCGCGAGTCAATATGAAACGAATACCGTTGACGACGTCGTTAGTGCATGACATACTTATAAGCGGGAAGATGCGCACTTACACGAGGTATACTAAAGCTTCGAAGCCCTGTCAAGATGGCATAAAGTATTATCTCACCGACACCTGCAGGCCAGATTCCACGATGAACAGGGGTCGCAGCACGATGCTTCGCAACGCTTGGTAGAACGGGGGGAATATGCACGCAGTATTGCAGAGGGTCCAAGATGTCTCAAGAACGGCCGAACGCATGTACGCTCTAGAAATTTTACCTCGTTGCTTGTGGTGACGAAGACCTCAAAACGTGAAACTTGCGATGAGACGTCCGGAGCGCCGAAGTCGTTCTTCAGATGTATTCCAGAGAATCCAGGGGTAAATAGTAGTTGGGCAAGTTTCGGTCCAGAACTTTGAGTTCTGGGCCTTATTTCGGGCGATGACGCAAACACTCACCGGTGCGACAGGCAGAAGATATCAGCTGTAAATAGACAGCCTGTACTTGTCAGTAGCCACGAATTCTATGAGCAAAAGTGCCAGTATGTACGTCTTCTTCGATATGTTAGGTGTACTCGAAACTCAGGCACCCTCTTATCAGCACAGAGGCGCATCCAACTACGTGCACGTCCCGCGACCGTGAATCGGCATCCAGCCTGCAATGTATAAAACAACATTCGACTCTCCGCTTCTACAATTCATCTCCAACTTTCCTAGGCCTGAAACTCGGTCGCTGGCCTAGAGAGCCCAAAATATCACCGATATAGTTCTCAGCACGTATTCCGTCTGCAAAGGAGTCTTCCCAGCCCTCCAGGATGCCCACTACGATGGGGACTCCCGCATTGCGGATGTTCATGATCGCCGACGTGTACCCCGTCAAGTCATGGAACAGGTTATCCGCCGCGCTTTGACTTGGGCACGGCCTGTCGAAGTTCGACCCCGTCCTCATGATCATTACGCGCGAGAAGTCAACTTTACCGCGGACGGCGGCACGTACGAGTGCCTCTAGCGTCGCGTTGTCTTCTTGCTGCGTAGTGCAGTATTCTCCGGCCCCGTCTGTGAGCAGCTTCGTATAGTTTTCCATGGCCTCTCCAAGCAATCTACCGCTCCAGAACTGATCTGAAGTTGCTGTATCACAGACGACAATTGTCGGTGGGCCAGCAGCTGGTGTGTATTCTGGGGCGTTGGCGTACAGTGACCGGTATGTCTGAGACCGTTCGTCGTCTGTGAGGTGAGCCGTCTTGGCGAACTTGATTGCCATCTGTCGTAAGTTATCGTTGAGTTCGTACACCTCCGTGCCATATATTCTCGTAGGGTATTGGCCAGGTGAGCGAGCTCCTTGGGGTACGTAGCCCGTGGTGAAATGAGGAGGAATCTCGCGTGCGTCAATCTCGAACTGTAGTCCGACATGGACTACATATCGAGGAAATGTGACACTGCCGATGGTAGCTTTCTTGGGGTTTATACCAGCGATACCAGCGATGAGGAAGTATGTTTTGCGCAGGTCGAATAGGTCTGAGTAAAGGAGGGCGGAGATGGTCGCGACGGCATTGATTTCGCCTGAACCGGTGACTAGTTGGCATATGGAGCCATCTAAGGTGCAGTGGGTATCTGGGTAT
Organism: Irpex lacteus; assembly: GCA_001986395.2. Taxonomy (NCBI): domain Eukaryota; kingdom Fungi; phylum Basidiomycota; class Agaricomycetes; order Polyporales; family Irpicaceae; genus Irpex; species Irpex lacteus. The sequence goes on along the minus strand of MQVO02000045.1, from coordinate 106,339 downwards.
AGAGGGGAGAATCCGGGCACAGAAATGTTACGCTCGAGAAGATTGAACTCTGGAATGTCATGCCAGGCTTGACCTTCTGCACCAAACTGGATTATAGATTAGTGATAATGCTCGAAGGAAGTTGAGAAGTACGCACCATTCCAAATATGAATACTTTGGGTTGTATTTTGGGCATGTGCCCGACCAGCACCTCCTGCGCGTCGCCATCGTCATGTCGAGCCTCGACACGTGTCGCGGTTCTGAGAGCAAAGAAAGCTGTGACACAGACGATGGTTTGGAATGAGTCAAGTATTCTCATCTTGTCAAGGGCATAACGAGCTGGAAGTTGGTAATTGCTCCGAAAGGAGATGGTGGTTCCTGTTTCAGGCCTCAGGGACCGCTCGCCGCTCGGCCGATTTGGCGTTCGATACCGATGCTTTTCCTTATCGGGTAATTCTAAGGATTTAACTCCGGTGCTCTTCCTGCCACTATCTGCCACCACCACCTTTTGTCTATCTCTTCCTGTCTTCGCAAAGCTTGTCTAAGTTACCTATACCATCTCTTGTCTCCATAAGGATGGCAAATGCGGCCCATCAAACGCAAACCATCGGACTATCAACGGATCACGCATGAGCAATGAGAACTGACAGCGATATCATGTGGCCATGATCAGCCTGTGAGTATGATCCTTGGCTGTCCTCGTTTTCCTTCCAACTCCCTCCGTCCTTCACCAGGGCTGTCTGGAGGATGAAGACCTCTTGGTGTGCCGCTGCTCTGTTCCTTGTAGTGTGTGCCGTCGTTTCTGGAGTGCAAGGAGAGAGGTGGGTAAACTATACGATAGACGATCAGCTAGGCGATGAAAAGACAGGTCGATTGGTACGTTTTCCATCTCATTTATGCGCCGTCTTCTTGCTAACATCTGCCCAAATATTTTCACTTGCGCTGCTGCTGTGAATAGGTCACGTACACGCCGCCTGGAGTTTGGTCTCAAGGAAGCGGATGCAGCTTCTGTGCCCTGAAACCGGATAACAGCTCTGCGTTTGACGGTACATATGCAACTCCTATCCCCTGGCTAGCTCGCTAAGCACGCTTTTCCGGTTATAGGTACATGGCACGATGGAACTCACATTCCGGATCGCGACGTTGAGCCATTAGCGTTCGCATTCAAGTTTAATGGTAACACACATCGCTTACTTGCTCCTTCGACGTCGATGCTTAATTTCACGCTCAGGAACGGCCTTCTACATCTTCAATATCCTGGTCAAACTTGCTCTTACGGACGTTAATGTTACCCTTGACGGAGAGATTCTCGGTCGCTACACCCGCACACCCAACATCACTGAAGGGTTCTTATATAATGCCTCCATATTCTCCAAGGAGGACATCCCGTACGGAGAGCACACAGTGGGAGTAAGCGCATTTGGACCGAACCAGACCAATGTGCTATTCGATTACGCGATCTACACGTGAGTCTCTGGAACGTTTGGCCCATCTGAATTTACGAGAACTCATGTCTTCTCCTCTTACTCTTCCAGCACCAATGTGACCGATGATAGCCCTTCGACACAACCATCCAGCGGCACGGGCAGTACAGCTGCCTCTTCTGGTGGCTCTCATTCTCGTAGCGTGGCTGGACCTGTGGCAGGAGGCGTCGTAGGCGGGGTCGTTCTCATCGCAGCCGTCATATTTGGCTTGTGGTGGTACAGAAGGCGGGGGCGACGAAAGGCAGCGAGCGTTTCACCGTTTATCAACAAAGGTCGTCAGCCCTTTGACGGAATGGTCGCGGTCACTCCAGAGGACAAGAACGCGGACATTGCGCAGACCTACGTCCCCTCAGCTCTGAAGCTCGAGGATGAAATGACAGAGATCAGTCCGTCGACGGCCAGAAGTAATGATGTTCCCTTCTCCTCCTACACTGGCCAGGATGACGACACCCTGCATGCCGATGTCCAGGTTCTACGAGAGGAGCTCGCATCTCTAGTACGGTCATCACAAGCGACACCTATATCTGGCACGCCCGCGGCGTCAACCATTTTTAGCTCTCCATCACGTACCACTGGATCCAAACTCTCTCGGGAGCACGCTTCCAGCATCGAAAACGAAATACGGTCGTTACGCCAGGAAGTGCAACAACTCCGCGCCCAGCAAGAAGTACGAAATGTCTCGGGACGTCCAACATCTACCAACGCAAGTCCTGCTGGTGGTATCAGTTTGAACCTGGTACAGGAGATCGCGAGTTTGCGGGGCGAGATGGAGGAGCTGAGAATGCAGCAGGAGATACTTGCTGGGCCGCTGCCGGATTATTCGCCCCCGGAAGGACCGTTGCCTGGGTTTACGAGTGTAGGCGTCGTGGAGCAAGCGCATGAGGTTACGAACGGTCAGGATCACTCGCACCCGCACCCGCACCCGCACCCGCACCCTCTCCCTCATCCTCCGTCCCAGCATTGAACGTGTTTTGTCAAACCGTTTTAAGTAAGCGACGTTTCAATCTTGGACTATCTAATTTATTCTTTCTCGCCTATTACTCGTAATGCAGAGTATGTATATGAACTCCCTATTGTTGATGCTTATGTCTACTCTTCGATTCTTCTGTGTCTGTTGTACAGATTCTTATACACCGATGGTCCTGGAATCCCGTCATCTTCTGCGACAATATACTCGTTTAGCACTGGAAACCTGTATCTCGATAATATCCGTCAATTCGCGAGCAGTCCTTCAACTGCCTCGAGGTAGGAGTACAAGGGTGTCTGGTGTCTGGTATCTGGTATGTCGTCGAAAACCTAGAATCTATATAGTACAATCGTTGAGCTATCTCCATCTTAAACAGTTTACGAGATGTACGAGAGAAGATCAACTCTGAAAGCCGAAATGTAGAAAGAATTCGAAGCATAACGGTATCTGGATAAGAAGCGAGATGTCCGCTCTACAACACTACGAAGGAGCTCGCTCCTGCAAGAAGCAGAAGGAGTTCCAAAACCTCAAGCGTACCAGACATCAGCTGTTCATCCACTCGCGTGACCTGCCGTATCAGTGATCTTGGGGTCCAAGCGACCATTGAGGCACAACCGTGGCCGGGATACTATGCCGGGAACTGCATGGCCGTCTGAATATACCCTGCAGTGGCAGGATCCGGTCGTACGGGACCTACGTACGAATGTTAGAGCCGTCATCATTGTCAATTGGATGATTTGACTTGAAGGAAGAGGAAGCAAGCTGTGTTACATACCTTGGATGAAGCTGCTTGACTCTTCACCGCTGAGGTTCTCTAACGTCTCTTGTGCCGTCTCAGGTATGATGAATGTCGCTGCAAGCCCTGTGATCGTGAATGGTACGTATGCCAACAAACTGCCAGCCAAAACGGTTCACACATAAGTAAATATCAGTATGAGCAGTGAGTTTCGTCGCGGTACGTACACTTTCATCGGAGACACATTCTGGAACGCGAATTGAGACATGATGGCCCCTATCTTGCCACTTGCAGCACATATCCCGTGGCACGTCGACCGGTATCGAGTGGGGAAGTTTTCGGCAGGAATGATGAAGGTCGTCGTGTTAGGTCCAAAGTTCTGGAAGAAACTGGCGAGGATGAACAGGAACAGGAAGACTTTGGCGCCAGAGGGGATCCCAAAGAGTGAGTTTGAGCCGTCAGAGGACAGTTGTATGGTCAGAGTGGAGAAGGTAGCACCTGCAAGGGAGTGAGAGTGGTAAAAAGAGCAAGTACATCATGGGACTCGTGGAGGCATGGGACATACCCATGGTAATGAACAGTACTGTGAGCATCGCAAAGCCAATCATTTGAATCTTATTCCTTCCGAGTTTCTCAATGAGGAGGAATGTCACCCAGTAACCTGGTATGAGGCCGACGGCGGACAGGAACATGTTGGCGATGATCAAATTCATGAAATCCTTGAAAATCATTCCTACGACGTGGTCCGCTGATTGCGCGCTCTGGTCGAGGTGTGAAGAGAACCCGATCGCAGAGAAGAACTTGTCGGTGTTGAGCCCTAGGCCGTAGAATACAACCTGTAATGATACCAGTCAAGTCTAGAGTCAGCTCAACGTGGTAGCATGTGCAAGGCACTCACGTCAATCGCGAACCACGTATATGCACACGCAGCCAGTACGCTGTAATTCTCCCACCTTCCAAAGTATGCAAAAAAGTCCTTCCAACTCGCACGAGGTGCCAGCACACGAATGACGATCGAGTCCGGATCATAATTATACGACCCCGTCTTCAGAAACTGGTCAATGTCGTCTATTGCCTGTCTCACATTTCGCTCGATGTCCATCGTGAAGCGAGGTGTCTCAGGGATGGTGAGGCGGAACCAAAGGGCGATGGCAGCTGGGACGCATCCAAGACCGATGAGGATTCGCCATGATTGATCGATGTCTTGACGGAAAGCGATGCCTGTGGGGGAGAGACCCGCAGTGGTGTTGTTCACGTCCATGTAGATATTTTGGGACAGACTTTCCGAAGAGAAAGACCCGCGGAAGCCTGCGACGGTGACACCCGCCACGACTGTTGCGACTAGATCGATGGCATAGACTCGGAATTAAGAGTTGCTTGGGTGCAGAAAAGCGGCTGGAATTTATTGCTTACAAAACTGACCCCAGCCTTGATTGGCAAAGACGGCGGTGAGCATCTGTCCACGAATGTGCGTGGCCGCAAACTCTGACGATATGACCGCAGAGAGTGGATAATCGCCTCCGACCCCCAAACCCATCTGTAGTACAACGACACGGACGGATACCCGCGTCAAGAGCAAGTATCGGTTTGAAAGTGCGTGCTTACGATGATTCGCCAGACGATGAGGGCAGAGAAAATGTTGACCGTGTGAACGTCTGAATTGGCGGCCAGGGACTGACCGAAGGTGCCGATTATGATAATGATGAGCTCGATACCGTCTGAGGGGGTGAGATACGTTAGGGCGTGCTGTCCAAGGACCGTCGTGAGAGAGAGACACGTACACATCCGCTTACGGCCAATACGATCTGCTAACCAGCCAAACAGTAGTTGACCGATCAATGTACCTATAGGAGCAGCTGCCTTTACCGCTGCTTGCTCAAGAGCTATGGAGCGAGCATCAGTACGAAAATGGTGCTGAAAGTTAGACTTTAGCAGTCATGCAGCTCAGGTCACTCACCATTAGAACCATTGATGTCATAAACAAACCTCATCATACTGGAGGCGATGTTGACCGCAAAGATGTCGTACCTGGAGGGTAAGAAAATCAGAAAATTGACTTACACGACGAAAGGGGGGGTGTATCGAGTGTCTCGATACTTACGCGTCGGTAAAGAAGCCTACTCCAGCGATCAAGCACACCTTGAAGTGGAACCACCTGGAGGGCAAGGTCTCGATAAGCCATGAACCTGTAAGAGCAGGGAGAACGACTCACGAGAATACAGCATGGTCTACCTCGGACAACGCAGTCATCCTCTCCCTTGAGAGTCTATAACCAACGTGGTCCAGAGTGTCCTGCTCGGAGCACCTGAGGATCGTCAACGGAGGCACACCATGTGCATCATTACTGGAGGACGAGTCCTTATACTGATGCCCATAGTGTTTGTTGTCGCCACCAGTTAAGGATGTTTCTGTCATGAACTTATCATGGGCTTGCAAAAAGGCTGGCGCATTGGAGTCAGGCATAGCTATTGCTAGAGGATACCCATACTCGCTCGAATGGCCAAGGGAAGACGCGCCGGTAGTAGCCGATTGTCGGTGAGGGTGGCCATGGATATAATCGGATTGTAGGTAGGTTGCGCGGGGATCTCTCGATATGTACCCAAGTCCAGATCTGGCGTTGTCAGAGTAGAGTATATGCTTTGTCTTGCCACTTGAACCCGCAGGTTGCAGAGGGTACTGCGATCGGCAAGTTACGAGCTGTGAAGGGTCAAACGGCTCATCCTGTACTACAGAGAAACGTCGTTGAGCACCCTGCGTGCTAGGAAAGATACGTGTATCTGATAGGTCTGCTTCTAGTCTTGATGCGTAGGTAGGCGGTCGAGTTATGGGGGAAGTGACGCGCAAGACATCTGTATGAGGGTGATTGGCTGGTTTGGGCTCGTGTATGACAACGTTTGAGGCGCCGGAGAGTGGCAGCGTTGAGTTACCAGTAAGGGGCGATATATGGGCGGTGGCGTGAGATGAAAGGGGGCCCATTTCAGGCGGTGAACTCGCGAGTTGTGAGTTCTCACCGTCGAATGAGTATTGACTGTCCCTGGGACCGTCCATGACTGGTACTTTGGGGGACGACGACAAAAGTGTGTGAGGGCTAGGTGAGAGAAAAACTTGTAGGATTGTCCGGTTTTTAAACACGAATGTGCTGTATGCACAGCTATAAGTTTGACATGATACACTGTCTCCCCGTTAATGAAAGAGGGAAACCTAGTATCATGTGGCCAGCACTACAGCATCCATTGCGTAGCATGGGAATGAGCAGGGATGAGGCTGCCAGATCGCAGCAAGCACACCTGTGCTACAAGCTCAGATTGAGCGTAAGTTTGGATAATTGAACGGCATGGACTCTCACATACTAGATTACCTGGCATAGAGAACCCCTTCTATGCCTTTGGGTCAGTCTGACCGTGACCGATGGGTGCGATACAGCCTTGCCGCTCCGAATCCGATTCCCAGATGGAAAAGTAACATTGAGGATGAGCGAACGTTCGTCAAGAAATGGATATAATTGGCTGATATGTACGAACGTGCTCAGAGACAACAGTTCAGGAACAAAAGCTAGATAGGAGGGCATACCTGTGTTATAGATATCTCATATTGTTCTGATAGATAAGTTTCCATGCCACGGTTACAGAAGTGTAGTTTCAGCCACCGTATACGCACTGGTTTGTGCGCCTGCGTACAACAAATGCCTCTGTGCATGTACGATTTCTGGGGACGTGTTTGCAAGCCGAGTGGATGCCTTCTTCTCGGAACAGGCAGAGATAGAGTTCCAGAGCCTATTACACGACCTGTTGAAATCAGTGCATGGTGCCGACGTAACGATCTGAAGTACTATCCGCTGGATCGGCGGCGTGTTCTTGGTATGTGCAGAAGTAGCCCACTAGAAAACTGTCTCGAGGAGAAGCCCGCCATATTACCCCACTGGATTTTTAGTGGTACTGATCGCGGGAGAAGGCACGCACTGCGTTGGCCGAATAGGTTGGGGAGCCAGAGCATACAAGAGGTTCGACGAGGAACCAGATAACGGTGCAGTGCTGACTGGGAGCCAGTGCTTCTGGTGCGGTGATAGAAAGTATGGACAGTTAGCGGAGGCACTCGGGCTGTGTCAAGAGAAACGGAACAAAAATCGACCATACAGACATACCTTTTAGTGCAAATGGTATGTTTCTCGCTTCACCAGCCCGCAAGTGATACAAGGGTCCTAAGCATCAGCATAGGTTCTAGTACGGAGACTAGGCCACGGTATTTCTACAATAGAACAGCTGTCTAAATTTCCAGATGTGAGACGTTTATGAATGAGCATCATCATATATATGACCCGTGAAATGTGGATGCGTATACAGTCACAGTTAAGTGAACGCACCATTCAGGCTTCCTCCGTCTACCATCTTTCCTTTCTTAGATTGTAACTCGGGTTTCATGAACAAAAACGTTCGTTGCTCGCACGGATAAAGGGATAACAAGTTCGAACGTGGTGGTTTGCCAGAAGGGTCAGTAGATGAGATAAGCGCCAACCTGCTATCTCTGTCCCGGCACCGTAATTCGTCACTCCGCACAACTTGTCTTCGACTCTCATCTCGTCTTGTTTTTCCTCGATTTCACGCCTAGAAACGACTATTCAACCTCCAAACTTTACAAGACAAGTCTCACCTCAAGGTCACTATCGTCTGCAGTTTCTCTGCGACAATCACAGGGCGTGCAACTCGTCGAGTGCAGCCCATCCCAAGACCTAGCGGAGTGTATCGCACCCTCCGCTCTGGTCTTTCCCTCACTGCATGACCGCTCTCCATGTCTACTTCACTCTACGAAATCAGCAGGCCTTCCAACGCCTGCTCGATACCCCCACTCGCTCGCAGTCCGGCCATGGGGGCGCGCCCAGCACGAGCGGAGGCAAGTCATGGACCCGACCCAACCCCCTCGCCTCCATGACCGCTTCAGGTTTTGACGTGAACGCGCGCGACCCCTCAGGTCGAACTGTACTGCACTTGGCGGCATCTGCGACTGATGCGGCTGCCCCGGAGTATGTTCGCAAGCTTCTCGCCCATCCGCACATTAACGTCAATCTCGCGGATAAGGAGAGTCATTGGACGGCGCTGCATCGTGCGCTCTACCACGGCAACCTCTCGACTGCTTTGGTACTGCTTCAGAGACCAGATATCGATGTTACGCTCAAGGACTCTGAAGGTTATACTGCGTTTGATCTGTACAACTCGACTGTGGAAGGGACGAAGCCTAAAGATAAGGAGGACGCGAGACTAAGAGCAGAGCTGTTTACGTGGGGCGCGAATAGGAATGCTGCGCTGGGACATGGCGATGCCGACGACCGTGCATTCCCTGACCAGATCAACCTGGAGCCTGTGCAACCAAGGCAAGATAACGCACATGTCGACGAGAGGTTTACACCCGTGCCTGTAAGGCAGGTCGTCATGTCGAAGCTGCATACAGGTGAGTGACCTTTGCTTGTAATCCATGCATTAGCTTAAATCTGCGTAGGCGTAGTAACTACTGAGCCAAAGTCTAACTTCCGTGCATGCGGCTTCGGTAGTGGTGGTCGACTCGGTCCTGGGCAGCATACACAATACAACCTCATACCGATGCCCCAACTTTCTCAACCCATCGCGTCCGTTGCTTTGGGACAAGACCACACCCTCGCCCTGACAACTTCTGGCGAAGTGCTGAGCTGGGGCTTGAACAGGTTCGCGCAGCTTGGATACACGCTTGAAGCATCTCAGGGAGGCAACGGGAAGACGGAGGAACAGATCCAGTCTGTGCCGAGGAAGATTGGCGGACCGTTGGGCAAGAAGGTCGTAATTGGTGTGGCGGCGTGTAAGACGGCATCGGCTTGTTGGACCAGTGGGGAAGTGTACACCTGGGGAACGAATAATGGCCAACTTGGTACGCTGAAGCATCATACGTCATTCACTTGCTCATTGGTTTGCAGGCTACGACAAGAATGCACACCCAGTACAAGTTCTTCCTCGCCTCGTTCCGAGGGTCTCGCAACCAGTGCTCTCAGTAGCCATAGCTGTGAGTGCCTCTATGCATATATTTGGTCTGTCGTTAACATTCATTTGCTCGCAGGATAACGCCATGGCCTGTCTGCTCGAAAGCCACGACGTACTGTGTCTATACAACGACAGCCATTTCCGTGTGACGTCAGTCCCATTTCTACCATTCACTTAAATCTACACAGCTAATCTAATCACCGCACACGTGTCGGTCTCACGCACGTGTAGATTCCCTGCACACGGCTTCCCGTCTGAGATCAAGATATACAGACCACCGCAGGCTGTGCGGAGTACGAGCATCGAGAAGATCACGACGTGCGACAACGTATTCGCGGCGTTGTCGTCGAACGGGGAGCTGTTCACGTTTGCGTTGCCTAATCCACCTCTCACTGCTGAGTCGACGTCGGGCGCGGGCAGTGCTGGTCAGGGACGGAATAGAGAAGTAGTGAGACCTCAGCGGGTGTGGGCATTGAGGAAGAAGTTCAGTGCTGTCAAGGTACTGCTGCATGTCATCGTTCCTGCGATACGACATGAGAAACTAATACAATTACTTTAGGACGTCGCACTCGGAGCGGATGGCTCGATCATTATCTGCACAGAGTCAGGACACGTATTCGTGAGGGCACGGACGGCAGGGAAGGCGTTCAAGTTCCAACGTGTGCCTTACCTTCAACGCGTCGTCAGAGTGTGCGCGAACTCGACAGGGGCGTTTGGCGCGTTGCGGGTCGACGCCGATCTAGATCCTATCGAACTCACTGGCAACTTGTTAAGTGAGGATTTGGCGTTGATTCAGCCGTATTTCCCTCGTGAGGAACACCATTTGGATGAGGAGAGGGATGGTGTACCGGAGACAGGTGCGTTGGGTGAGGAAGGCGAGGTGGATGAGCAGGATGAGTCGCCGTCAATTGCCAAGGACCAGCGGGACCTGGTTACTCTCTGTAGGGCCTTGCTGGCACACAAGACTTCCCCGACCATAGGCTCGTTCAGCGACGACCCGACATCGTACTCTGGCAATCGACATGGCGCAGACCTGATTATCCATGTTCAGGCGGGTTCGCAGCCGAAGATACCTGCACATTGTCTTGTCCTTGCTGCTCGCTCGTCTGTGCTTGCCGACGTCCTCAGTGGGACGCGAACTGTGGAGTACAAACACGACTCTGTTTCTCTCAAAGTCTTCCTCGTCAAGCAGCCCTCGGCATCTCTACGGACTACAAATCGACCTCCACTCGCGCCCTGGAAGCGTCCCAGGCATCTCACTTTCAAAGGGTGTCACCCCCTGACGGTTCTCATCCTCCTCGTGTACCTCTACACAGATGAAGTCCTGTCGGTATGGGACTGGCGAGTCGCGGCGGCGCTCAAGGCGTTTATTAACCCGCTGGGCATTCAGGTGGGGAAGGTGAAGGAGGAGCTCAAGGCGTGCGCTGTTGTCTTCGAGTTACCTGCTCTTGGGTCTGCGCTTGAGGCAGCGTTCAAGCGTGAGGTGCCGAAATCGCTCGTGAAACACGTTCTTCCCCTGGTTTCGTCCTCTGCCTCCACCACCGCCTCTGCCAAAGACGGAAAATCGGCGTTGGCCAGGGACGTCGTGCTCGTCCTGGAGGATAGAGAGGTTCCGTGCCATTCTGCGATCTTGAGAGCACGCTCGCCGTTGTTCCAGGCGATGTTCGACGCGGATGTGTGGTCTGTGAATCGGTGGAGCGAGGAGGGGGTTGTGAGGGTTGAGTTTAGGCATTTGAGGTGGGCTTCTGTGCAGTATGTGATGAGGTTTTTGTATGGTGGGGATCGAGAGATCTTTGATGTGCTCGGTACGTGGTTATTCCTTTATTTTACCTTTCTGCTTATGTGTACTAACGTGGCTGTTCGTAGAAACGGTCAACTCTGTGGACGAGCTGATCCAGTGCATGTTCGATGTTATGTCTGTGGCCGTGAGTGATGTATTTTTGTCCGCCTTCCAGTCTCACTAAAATGACAATCTATATATATTTTATAATAGAACGAGCTCCTACTCGAACGCCTTACACTTCTGTGCTCTGCCGTCATCCTGAAGCGTGTTATCACCACAAACGCCTCGTCGATCCTCGTAGATGCAACCCACTTCAACGCACCAGCGCTCGTCCGCAGCGTGCAGAGGTACATCGCACAGGGGATGGAGACCTTCCTCGAGGGGCACATGCTAGACGACTTGCCTGTGGATATTGTGAAGCAGCTCGCGAAGTTCATACGCACTCAGCAGGCGGACAAGTCGCCGCTCTCGAGGTCGAACGTGTTGGTAGATGGCGCGATGGAGAGGAACGCGGGGTGGATTGCGTTGCAGGATTTCCCAATTCCTATAGTGCCGACTGCGAGGGCAGCGGAGAAGGAGAGAGAGCGTGCGAGTTCTATGAGAGAGGCCAGAGAAGCGAGGATGTCTCCGCCGGGCCTTTCGAAGAGGGAGTCAGTGCCTGGGTCGCCGGTCGTGAGGCCGAGGGTATCGTCGAGCAAGTTGGCGGGTGGTGCTTTGATGGGCGAGGATGATTTGTTTGCTATGGATGGAATTGAGGATGGGGCGAAGGCTACGGCTATCGAGAAAGATGTGCCTTCGCCTGTACCAAAGGTCAGAGCTCTGAAAGAGCCGTCCACGCCTAGTAAGAGTGGTGCTGGAGGTTGGAAGGTTGCTTCGACTCCTCGGTAAGTTTGAATGTGATTTGTGACTGTGTTGTGAGTATCTGACGTTAGTCGTAGCGTTGACATGAAGTCTATCATGGCCGAGGCTGAAGTTGGCAACTCTGCTACGAATAGAACCCCTATCATCCGACCGAGTGCCTTGCCGGCTTCATCCTCGAACTGGCGTAACCCACCACCGCAATCAACATCCTCACCTGTGATTGCGGGTGCGAGCTCTAGCCGTGGACCACCTGGGTCGCCGTGGAAGAGTCTAGCTGCTCCTGTTAGCATGGCTAACTTGTCGGTTTCCTCATCACCTGTACAGACCCCGCCCACCACTCCTCTCTTGAAGGCAACGAAACCGATGAACAATCAGGTGCAGCCGTTGCCTCAGCGGAGTGGGAGCAAGACTACTTCGGCGTCACAGGGGCCGAGCATGGGCCCGGTGATCTCGCCGTCCAGGCAGACATCGTGGAAGAATGCAAATGCAGCCGGTGCTAGACGTACCTCGTGAGTTATCAATTATCGTTCCACTCTCGTCTGTATACTCAATATGTCGATTCTTCGCTTCGTTGCAGGGGTTCGAACGCTGCGTGGACTTTACCGCCCGTTCAGCCTGTCGTGCAGTCCTCTCCTAGCACATCAGGGATGTCATTCGCTGCTATTCAGCAGTTGCAGTTGGAACAAGATGCCACTCCCAAGGTCGATAAGCGGTCTTTGCTGGAGATCCAGGAGGAGGAGCAGGCTCGTCAGCAGGAGGCAGACTTCTTGCGGTGGTGGACGGCTGAGGAGGAGAGGATGCGTGCTGAGCAGATGGCTGTGCCGGTGCCGCCAAAGCGAACGCAGAAGCCTAAGGTGGGCAGGAAGGAGAAGAGTGGTGGTTCGAAGAAGGATGGCGACTCGAGGCAGGATGGTCCGAAGAAAGATGGCAGTACTCGTGTGAAGCAGCTGGGGATACAAAAGCCGGAAGGAAGCGAGCCACGTGCTCAGGAGAAGAACCCTCGTAAGGATGGTTCGAATCCGACGGGACCACGTAGAAAGAAGAAACCGGCGGCAGGGTCGCATACGCAGGACAATGAAGATAGAGTGGTTACGGCCCCAAAGACGTGAACAATTCTATCGTCGTTAACTTATAATGTTTATGACAATATGGGTCACTTAATTTTCGATAACTAGGATGCCTGAACAACTCTGGGTAGCGGTGTACTCGCGCGAATGGTAGAGTGTGTGTGCTGTAGGTTACAGTTAGATTTACGACTAGGAGTTTCCTTGTATGTATTCGGGGACAGGTGAGGATGGCCTGTTGTTTGAATCTAGTAGCAAGTGTTGAACAGTGATGTCTTGGGTCCCAGTTGTGATGTATTGTGCATGGTAAGAATGATTGTAGAGAGCGAATCGAAAACGGGGTGCGATGTCATATACGCAGTAGCCCAAGCGCTAAGCACAGCTGCTCTTTATTTTGTGCCACCACCACTGCCACTGCAACTACGAGGAAGCAAAGCATACAACATATCATTTCAAACGTCTACGTCTACTGAGACTTAGCCTTTTGCAATAATTGATTCTTGGTATCAAGAGGAAGCGGAATGCAGTATGTCGCAATTGTCAAATGAGACTTCCACTAACGTTCGTCCAGGTCGGCCATTAGGTTAACGTCGGCTGATAAAGCACGACTCGCCAAAGAGTTAGAAGATGGTATCACTGGACACCTTCAGGCCGTCCTCGATATGAAGCACAGACTGAACAGTCTCGCGCCGACTGCCGTACTTCCTCCTGAGCTGCTCGCAGAGGTCTTCTTATACCTTGCTCATAGCACTCCATCTACAACCCGACGTTCAAGCCCGTTCTCGATACCCCAGGATACTTCCGCAATGTCAGGGCCTCCGTATGCTTGGCTCAAAGTCACCCACGTCTGTCATCACTGGCGGGAGGTTGCGCTCAGCGCCCCGCAACTTTGGAGCACTATCTGGACCGTGGGAGGCATTGAGTGTCTCCAGGAGTTTATTTCCCGCTCAAAGAAGGCCCTGCTGACCATCGAATCGCACAGGGGCCTTCACCGGAAGGAGATGCTTGGTCTTATCATGCGCGAGCTTCCGCGCGTCGTGAGCTTCAACGCAATGATGCCACCTCCTATCCTACAGAATGATTACGATCACGACGCGAAGAAATTGAAGGAACTCGTTCTACGAACATCTGACACACACGGAATGCCAGTTGCCCATCTTGGTCTCATTCGGCTCCAGGACCACTTTGCGGATTGCGACCTCCCATTGCTCGAACGGTTCGAGCTTTACTCGAACGAGATCCCGTGGAAGAGCAAGCTGCTTACACCGACTCTCAAGCACCTCACATTATGCCAGTTTCACCGCCATACTTATAACAGCTTGGCGGGAATCTTACAGATTCTTGAGACTCTTCCGTTGCTAGAAACTCTCAGCCTTCTATCTTGCCTCCCACCTTCACAAGCCAACGCTCACGACCACGCCGCGCCCATCGTTGACCTTCCGCATCTGCGCAAGCTGCGCCTTGTCGCTGAAACGTCAACGTGCAAGGCATTCTTGCAGCGTATATCATTCCCTGGGAACACTTCAATGTCCCTCAGTTCCGAGAGCGACCGCTCCAATGAATTTGAAGATCTTCTGGGGATTCTGCTCAGGAACCGCGACCGTCAAAGGGCAGCTGATGACAACGACAGTGAAGGCACCCAATTTCCCGTCCTTCGATCCATTTATCTAGGGTATGACTCCGAAGACTACACTCTGCAACTGCGGGCTTGGCCCACAGTTCATAGTCTCCAAGAGATGCGCACGAGACCCGAGACTCTTCCTGAACCCTTCCTCGACATCGTCCTAAATCATTATAGCCTCACTCTGTCGCTGTTCAACATCCTTCGCGATGTACTACACTCAGGAGTCGAGTCCCTCCTGCTTCTTGGCGAACAAATCCCTCACAGCTTGGACAAGGCTGAGTGGCAGCAGATATTCGAGCGGTTGCCCGAGTTACGCGAGCTAGGGCTCGGAGGGTTCGCTAAAGATAATGTACATCAAATACTCGACCATCGTGTACCATGCGAACAAGAGGTATCTACGAAGAGTGGGAAGAAGCCGAGGAAGAAGAAACAGGCCTGTGTACCACATTTGGAAAGGCTGGATGTAACCCTGACGGGTGAAACGGAGACTTTTCTCGGACGTCTGGAGAAGTCGCTCGCCGCACGGAAGAAAGCAAAAAGTGGATTGAAAACCCTCGTTATTCGGGCCCGCTATGGCTATATCGAACAGGAGGACATCGTGGACAAGTTGAAGAAGCACGTCGAGAGCTTAGAGGTTACCGAGCGACCGGGGTACTACGACTCGGAATATGACTCGGAAGACGAAGATCGGGACTCGTACTTCAGTGATGAGTATGAAGGGCCGTTTCCATTCCCCTTCGGTGGGATGTGGGACGAGGATTTCATGTCGGACGACGATGAGGATGAAGAGGGGATGTTTCCGTGGTAGAAGTTTGTGAAGCTATGGACGCTGAAGATGGCGGAATGGCCTAGGTACTCCGGGCGTGAACTATTGTTGATTATAATGCTTATAGTTAGTAATGAGAAGAGAGGCATGATGAGTTCAAAGGTTTTCGAGTTTATCTTGCAGGTATATTCGGTACCATGAGCGCTCGCAGCCGCCGGCGATTATGTGTTTTGTTCGCCTCCGCCCTCACCTCCACCTCCACCTCCTACCACCACCACCACCACGACGCTGCGCAGAATACGCAACGCACTATACACTTTCACAAACTTCACTACATTGTTTGGACGTCTGTAGCTCCAATAAATATCATCGACTGCAGCAATAAGCGAGAACGGAATGCAGTACGTTGCAGATATCATGCGCTCAAACCACGGCTAACATTCGTCCAGGTCGATCTTGGCATTGACGTCGGGTGATAGAGCACGACTGGCCAAGGAGTTAAAAGATGGAATAGACGGACACCTTCAAGCCGCCCTCGACATGAAGCACAGACTGAACAGTCTCGCACCAACCTGCATACTTCCTCCCGAGCTTCTCGCAGAGGTCTTCCTATATCTCGCGCACAGCTCTCCACCAACGGATCGCAATTTCAGCTGCTTAGGCCTACCCGCTATGCGTACAACAACATTCCCGTATGCGTGGCTCAAAGTCACCCATGTCTGCCACCACTGGCGGGAGGTCGCTCTCAGGGCGCCGCAACTTTGGAGTACTATCTGGATCACCGGGAGGACGGAGTGTCTCAAGGAAATGATCTTGCGCTCGAAGCAGGCCCCGTTGGCTATCAAGGCGGATAAGGTGAATGGGCTGCGTGGGGAGGGGTTGGAGATAGTCATGCGCGAGCTTCCGCGGATCGTGAGCTTCGATGCGAGGATGCCGCCGCGACTTGTTCAGTCCGGCTATACTTCCGATGCACATAAGCTGAGAGAGCTCGTGCTGCAGACAGCAGACCTGCATGATGTACTCAGTCTTGGTACTCTCCAGCTTCAGGATCATTTCGCGACCTGCGACCTGCCCTCGCTCGAACGACTGGAGCTCTACTCGTATCAGATTCCATGGAGAAGCAAGCTGTTGAAAACAACCCTCAAGCACCTAACATTGCACTCTCTTCAAGCCCATTCTTATGGTCTCAACGACATCGAGGAGATAATGCAGATCCTTGGTACCCTCCCGCTTCTAGAATCCCTCAGTCTCAGGTCTTGCCTGCCCACTCCACCCGTTAATCATCCTCCCACTAACATCGTCGAGCTCCCCAACCTCCGCAGTCTGCGTCTCCATGCGACGGTAACAGCGTGTCGGACGTTCTTACAGCGTGTATCGATCCCTAGCAACACCTCCATGATTATCGACGCCCACAATGACGGCCGCGCCGAGCTTAACGTTCTCGTGGAGACTATACGAGAATGGGCGGAGCGTACAAGCCACGATAACGACGATGGTGGTGCACGATTCCCTGTCGTCCGCTCTATCGATGTGCGTTATAGCAACTACTCGCGCACCCTACAAATGCGGGCTTGGCCGACGTTCCATGATCTCCATGAGATGCTCATGAGGCCCAAGGCACTTCCTGAACCATTTATCGACATCACCCTACGCTACCCTTCTACCGTGTCACCGTTCACCCTCTTCCGCGCCGTACCCACCGCAAGCCTCGAGTCCCTTCTGCTCCTCGGCGAGTCGGGTGTGGGGCGCTCGGATAAGGCTGAATGGCAACGAGTGGTCGAGCAGCTGCCGGAGCTGCGCGAGCTTGGACTGGGAGAGCTGGGCAAAGACCACTTGCACCAAATACTCGATTACCGTATTCCGTGCGAGCAGGAGCCTGCGTCGGTGAATGGGAAAAGGCCGAGGAGGAAGAAGCAGTACTGCCTGCCACATCTGGAGGTGCTGAAAGTGGCGAACTTTGAGGGAGACACGGACGCTTTCCTTGCCCGTTTGAAGAAGTCTCTCATTGCACGGAAGAAGGCGAGCCTTGGGTTGAAGACTCTGATCATCCGTTGCTGTGGTCGCTTGGTTCAAGAGGATGTGGACGGGTTGAAGAAGTACGTCGGGAAATTGGACTTTACGGAGAGGGATTGGGACGAGTATGAGGACGATGATGACGGGGTTGAGCATTTCCTCGAGGGGTATGACGAACCGATCGGGATGTTTGGGAACCTTCCGTTCCACTTGGGTGGGATGTGGGACGACGGATTGATGGATTCAGAAGACGAAGATGAGGAGGGGGGAATGTTCCTGTGGTAAACTTAGCCTGGTTATGGACATTGATAATAGGTGGCTTTCATATATTCGTATCCTGACTTTACGACTTCATGCTGACCTTTTGTTCTCTGCAGACGTTGTTCTATAACGCACTCTTCCTGTATCTGTTACTACTATTTAGCATCATAATGCTCAACACGGTGTTGTACATCTCTGTTTTGGTCCACAAGCATGATTCCAATCTACAACCCGACAAACTCTCGCAAGGTGACTTCAAAGGAATGTGAGCCGTCTACCCAAGTTCACTTGACGCTCTATATGACGGGCCGTAGCCATGAGGTCATAGAGGTCACTGTTCGCCGTCGCCCTGCCGCCCCTGATGCTAATATAAGAGCTTTATCCGAGCAATCCCCCTTTCTCCCCAACCACTCAGACGGTCCGCACCCAAAGTCTCTCCAAACTCTCTGGATCCAAGTTGATGCTTCTATCTACACTCAGCCAGTGGGTTCTCGGCCCCGTGGCCGTCGCGAACCCTCAGATATATCAGGGTGAGTCCCTGGACCTATATGTAAAGTCATGCTCTACGCATGTGATGCTTGGACAAGGTGCCGATGATATCAGGGCTTTGCTTCTGTATCACGAGTCAGTGGGGTGCGTTATGACCTCGAATCCGCTGCAATATTGCCGAAGAAAGGTCCGGTGATATGCTGCAAACTGGGTATAAGTACGGGGATACAATCCACAAATTCGCAGCTGTAGTTCTGGTCCCGAGAATGGCGTACCTTAATGCCCTGTGGCTGTCTGTGCATGTGCTAACCGTAGCTCTTGCAGCCGTTCCCGCCACCGAAGCAGCCGCGCAAAGCAGTGTTGCACGTTTACCAGGTACGTTTACGTCATTTCAATGATCGTCCGTGCATGTATTGACGGGGCCTACTGCTTATTCAGTGTTGGGCTATAACAGTATGTCTTCGTCATTCATACTTTCCCGTTGAAGGACTCACGGAGACCGGCTACAGCTTGGAATGCATATGCGGTAAGTCCGTGTCTTAGTGTACTATTGCGTATATGTCAGATACTGATATCTGGTAGTGCAATATCGACGAGGAGCTCATCCTCACGACCGGTAAACTCATGAAGTCTCTAGGCCTTCAGGTATGAGAGTACTCTAGGTTTCAGGGATGTTACAAAGGACAGGCAGCTCATGCATATGATGCAGGCCGCAGGGTACAACTATGTCAATCTCGATGACTGCTACGCAGAGAAGAATCGGAGTGCAGATGGCTTCATCGTCGCAGGTGAGATTCGGTGCCCCAGTGTTGCATTGGTTCAGAAAGCTTATCACCTCGAATGCTAGATCACGTTAGGTTCAAGAGCGGTATGAAGAACCTTACCGATCAACTTCATGAAATGGGGTTGTGAGTGGCATCAGTACAAGTGATAATTAGCGTAACTTATCGTACTTAATGACTACTCGCAGCAAAACAGGCATTGTAAGGTGGATTTTGTATATTTTGCGACCTCGGGTGCTTATGAGTTTATCAGTACAGTGACTCTGGATGGTTCACCTGCGCTGGGTATCCAGGCTCCTTCCAAAACGAAGAGCGAGACATCAAAACCTTCCATTCTGACTGGGGTTTCGATTACTTGAAGTGAGTCAACTTTAGGATATTATCGTTCGTTGCATTCACAATACGCCTCCTTCATCCAGATATGACAATTGCAACAGTAAGCCTAATTCGCGACGTTTATCACGAAGCGTACCTGACGCACTCTACTGCCAGTCCCATATGATGACATTGTCAAGGAAGGAGTCATCGGAAGTATGTAGACTCCATAACTCAATCAAGTCTACATCGCTGAAGGTTCTTAGAGTATCAGAGGATGGCCGACGCCATTGCCAAATTGGCCAAGAAGACGGGTAAACCACCCGTAGTATTCTCTCTCTGCGAGTGGGGTTGGGTGAGTTGAGTGACGAGCCAAGTGCGAACACACAAACTGACGAGGACTCGTATCGCAGAATCAAGTCTGGTTGTAAGTGGCATGCATGCGGTCATAACAGAGATGCGGCAAATGACGTTGTGAACAAATGCAGGTGGGGCAAGACGATGGCACAGAGCTGGAGGGTAAGTGAAAGTGCCTCATACTGAAGGCCTATGGTAGTGTTGACTTCCTTTTACCAATCTAGACAACAGGAGACATCGAAGCGAACTGGGCTTCCATTGCCAACCTCATCAATTAGTAAGTCCATCCATCAGTCACGCCCGTATCCACCAAACAGGGCGACGTTTTTACAGCAACTCGTTCATCACTTACGGAACGGACTTCAACGGGAGGAACGATATGGACATAGTACGTCAGCCACTTGCGTGATGCTGTTGAGTCTAACAGATGGATCTATAGCTCGAAGTGTGAGTAGTCCTAATCCGAGTCAAGCTGAGATAGTGATCAGACTCAATTACTCTGGCCTAGTGGAAACGGGAACCTGACATACGACGAGTCCAAGACTCACTTCACCGCCTGGGCTCTCATGAAATCTCCATTGCTCATCGGAACCAATGTGAGCGTTCGCGACATTTCCCCTCATTTTACTCACCATAATTCATATCACTCGCATTCAGCTATCTGCGATTACCCCAGAAGCATTGAGCATCCTCACGAACCATGAGATCCTTGCAATCAACCAGGACAGCGTAGAGGGTACTAGCATCTCTCCTTTCCGCTGGGGAACCAACGTAAGTCTCGTGGCTCTCTTGTGTTCACCAAGCTGACTTGATATAAATGTGGTTCGAAACTCGGGTGTTAAAGCCTGATTGGACGTACAACAAGACCCACCCTGCTCAGTATTGGAGTGGAAAGAGTCAGAATGGGACTGTCTTCATGCTGGTACGCCACTATATACTTCGCTTCCAACTGGTCACGCCTTGACCACTGCGCCTATTGTAGATCAACACCCTCGACGAACCGGCCGACTTGACATTCAGGCTCGTTGAGTCCCCATGGATCCGTGCCGGGCGTCAGTATTCCGTTAGAGTACGTGTCTACCACTTTCCACGTATTTACAATCAACTCAACGATGTGGATATTAGGATCTGTGGACTCACACCGATAACGGAACCGCCATAAGGAACTTCACAGCGACCGCCGTCCCACCTCATGGTGTAGTCGCGCTTCTTCTCAAAGACGCAGGAGACGAACCTGCTGGGATTAGCCCGCCGTGCAGCACTTTGGATCAGTGCACAGATAAGAACGGTACCCAATGGGGTTGAACATTCAGCTATCCATATAGGCGTAGCGAACCGGAAATGAACTGCGTAAGCGAGATCGCATGAGGTCTGGATTTCTGCGGGATACGAAGATAGTAAGGTGGCTGGAAGTCTGGGTTAGTATAGGAAGCCTCCGCCTCTATCGAATCAGCATCCTTCATGCATCTTCACCTTGCCTCCCCTCTTGGCCCTCTCATTACTGGTCATCATCGCCAATCTTGTGTGAATGTGAAGGCTCACGCCACAGTGCTTCTAAGATGCGATCGTGCGTCATAAACTGACAGGTCATGACAGGCTTCATGCATCATGGCGTGCGTGTATTTGGCGAGCGCAAGAAGCGTTGCAAACAGCCTAGCGCGATGGAGATAATTATAAGTAAATACTTATGGATGTCTTCAAGTTTTCGAGAGTGCGGTTGGTTATCGTGCTCAACGCTCAAGTGCATTGCGAGATCATAAGTACTTTCATTCTGTTCTGTAATTCATCCGAAAACCCTCGACGCCTTCGTGAGACCTATTGGTCACTTACCATTGCGCGATAACATATCACATCGAGCGCGAACACTGCACAGAATTCCAAGGGCGCCCCGAATGAAGCGGGTTCTGCGCTGTGTCGGAAAAAAGATTAGCGCCTACGGAGGCTTAAGGAAGCATCGGCAGGGCCCGAGGCACAATTGACATGGCGATGCATGTCGATACCAACGATTTGATCCTTATTTCACGAGCTTATCTACCGAGGCATCCCGCTGCATCACTCTGATCGTCCTGAGGCACCCCGATGGCCGACCCACCTCCGAAGAGCGCTGATCATCAGGAACCCTCAGGAGGGATTTATCTTATCTCGAAGACTCCTGATCCCTAGATATTATCGGGATCGCTCGCGACCGCGACCATATAGTAGTTCAGATCGTACTACTGCGTGTTACTTATCATTGTATACCGTTTATTTGTTACTTGTCTATACTCTACTATGTTCTATTGTATATTACATCTCATTGTTACTTACTTGTGATTGTTGTTATTGTTACTTACTTATTATCTTTCATCTCATTGTTACTTACTTATGATTGTTACTTACTTATTATCATCACTTACTGTTGTTATCCTTAGTACTCATGCTTACTGGGTCTATCTACTATTATTGGGATTTATTAATACCACCCTCCTCGCGGATTCGAACCCGCGCACTCACTAGTGTAAGCTTACCTTAGCGCGCGTTACTTACGCTTAAGACACCTTGACTATAGTGCCGACGTAGTATATATAACGTCTATAAGGATATACCAATCCTTATTGCATCCGGAGGCTGCTATATACAATACTCGAACATATCTAATTCAATATGCTCACACGTCCCGCATAAAAACCACTGAAAGTATGCATTCAAAAAGTACATTGTAGTGCTATTTATCACGAACAACTAATTACGACGGGGGCGAGTGGAACGGGGCGCAAGAACAGGTGCAGGATTCTCCTCCTGCTCTTCAGCACCATCTACATTCCCGCTTGCCCTCCCTTTCCCTTTAGTCTTCGTAGTGCTGCGAGCAGAGCGCTTGGGCTTCTGTCCGGCAGCAGGTAGTTCGATGTCGGGTTCAGTAGACGGGGTGATAGCAGGGGATGCGGTCCTAGCGGAAGAAGAGGGTCTGGAATGCTGTGTGGCAGCGGGCGCGGGCCTGGCAACTGGCGTGGGCCTGACGGAGGGAGTGGGGCTGACAGGGGGTTCCGACAATGGGGGACTTGGTGAACGATTGGTGGAGCGGGAAGGCCCGGCCTCAGGTGCTTGCAGAGGCTGGCCATGGACGACGGCATCCCGGACCATGGAAGGCAGGGGGGGTGTAGAAGTCTGTGATTGCCGCTGTACTAACAACAATGTCAGCTACGAATTAATAGATTGTTGATCATGTACTTACGAAGGTCACTCGGAATAGCAGCGCCGAAAGTCGCAACTGCCTGCAAGTTACGCTGAGAGACCGCCAATGAAGCTCCGGCGACGTTGAGAGATTGTGCAACGGTTGCCGCGCTAGCACCATGGAAGGCGACCCGTCCGATTGCTGCGACGATTTGCTGAGTGCCGTCCTCATGCCAATGCTCGTCGAAGAGTCGGAATAGGCGGCTGTGTTCCATCTCCCAGTCCACCTTGTCATCTTTGGGATCACCGGCGAGGTACTTCTCTGGATTTGCGCTTCCCTCCCGTTGAGCAAACTCGGGCTCTCCAGTAGCATGGAAACGCATCTGTAAGTGATAATCAGTCGTGTGTGAGTAGAACATATGCTAAGGAATGTGATAAACTTACAAAGCAGAACATCATAGCGAGGTTGTTCGGCGTGATCCCCAGCTCTTCAGCTTTCCAGATGACACCGTTGCTACGGCTGTCCTGCTTGCCACTGACAATGGAGGAGCTTCCGTACAGAGCAGCTCTGAAATACTGTATGATACCAGACCGTAGTTAGAAAAAGCACAAGTATATTATACGAAGAATCACTTACATATCCGACCTCTGGTACATAGAACACAACTTTACTCGCGTCCGGATGAGTCGTGTCCGTACCGTGAGGGTAATAGATGGGGGGAAAGTGGTCGAAGCATCGCCCACGAAGGACCTTGAGAACAGGGTGATTACGCCTGGCTTCCGCTGAGCGTACGAGGGAAGCTGCGTCTGGGCCTGCAACTGCGGGTATGCCAAAGGGGATAGCGTCCTTGATATTGAGCAAGAGCTTGCTCTTCGAGTCCTGTGCGTCCTTCTTTATCTGTAAGATTGTAAGTAGGTGCTTCGAACGCCCCGCGTGCCATGTGAAGAATCCGACTTACTACTTGCCCGAACCATTTGTGACGTCCCATCAGGCTAGTGAGATCGAAAACAGTCTGTTCAGACTCGTTCTTGATGTACTGCCAGGTCTCAGCGGCCATCGACTTTTGCTGCGACGCCAGAGACTCCCATCGGACGATGGGGTTTTTGTAGTTGATGTCGGGCATGCGTCGGTACACGAACCAAGCGGGGTCTATCCAGAGGTGAAGCGCATACACAGCTTTGCGACCTACCGCGTGTATGTCATCGCCGTGCTGTATGAACTCTGGTGGGATTTCCACCCTCTTCTTCCTCTTGCTCTTTCCGCCGCTATTGCCAGTGGCAGCTTCCATTTTCCCGACTTCAATCACTAAGCTGCGCACTCGACGGCGCAACTCAGCATTCTGCATTTGTAGCTCGTTACATGCCTGTTGTAAGTACGATTGAGATGAGCGGGGCGTGCGGCAATAATAGATAGTAAATCTCACTTTCTGAAAGTCCTTGATCGTGGCTGTCTCGGGGTCAGGGGTGTCGATAGAATCAGGGAGGTCGTCGTCGAGCTCCAAGCTTGCTAACTCGCGCGTTAGCCTGTCATCTTCATCCTCAGAGGAGTCGTCGTTCAATCTAGCGGTTGCAGCAGACATCGTAAGTGGGAGTGAGGTCTGCTGTAGTATGTCAACGTACCAAACACTTTTATACAACTACGGACTTGACAATTCTCTGCTTGTAAGACTGTTTCCTCTAGTAAGCAGAAGTGGCTGAGAAGAGCAAACCAATGAGGACGTACCAGATAAGACTTCGCCGACAACATGAACGTTGTGGGTACGGTAGAATATCGGGCTCATAACGCACATTAATAACGGCGATGTCGACGATGTATCAATGGTACAGGAGGCATGTCAGTACTTCGCCGGCCATATTAAAAGTGTTGAGTACGGTAGAACCCTGGGGTCGACGATCTCAGGTCCTGTGGCCAATTCAGTAGATACTTTGCCGGCCTGTGCCATATAAAACGTGTTGGGTACAGTAGAATTCTTGGTTCTAACCCGACATTAGTGCGTCGATGTCAGCGATAGCAATGGTTCATGAGCATCATGGGTACATACCGGACCATGCTCACTGCCAAATTACCGAGAGGATAGCCCGTGTGGGTGGCCCGGAAACGCAACGGGAGCTTCCTCACGATGAGGAAGCATCACCCAGATGATTCTGAAGCCGGGATCATCGATACTCATTAGAGCACTAAGAGAATTCTGTAAAATTAGCGATGTGGCAAAAGCTAACAACGGTAGGTTCACGTACCACATTATCAAGCATTAAACATCCTGTGTGCAAGAGTAAGAGTCAGTAATCGTTAAGTAACACTAGTTACCTATGGTTAACTCACCGTGCACATTATGTCTGATGGTAGGCAGAGGTAAGCATGAGCTGAGCGCTATAGATTAGATAACAGAACTCATCATCTTCTTAGATCACACCCTCATCGAACACAGTTATTCGAGTCGTCGATAGCAATTGCATTGTTGTAGTTACATAGTACGTATACTATTATTCAAAGCCTCATCCGTACTTGCGCAGCCATATCGCGATTAGGGAACAGATCAATACAGCGGAAAAACATATCCTCGTCCAATGTGTCAACCACCAGCCGTTCATGCTCATGACTCGCGTCTGAGAGCAGCAATGCCCCTCTCTTGATAGCGCGCAGCGGAACGATGATAGAGTCCTTGCGGGGCTTCTCCTTGACTCGACAGAGCCCCAGTTCACGGTCAATCCGTCGTTTGGCACCGCTGAGATTAGGAGTCGCGTCCAACGGCTGGACCAACGCCAGACCACTGACAGCACCTCCGAACTTGAAGGTGAAGACGTATACGAGCTGGCAAAAGATAAGCCGAGAGGCTTGTTCAACGATGACACAGTCATAGCGTGGTTTCTTGTGAAACTCTGGCGAGCAACGAAGGAGGTCAGACTCCTCGCGCCAGGTTACCTTGGATTCGTAGTTCACTCGTAGCAGACGATACTCCGTTATCTGAGGGAAATTTGAGTGATGAGTTCTCGAGTTAAACAGCTTGAATAAATACTCACCTCGTCTACTATTCCGATATTGACGTCCCTGCTCGCTATACGCTCAGATGTCGCAAGCCGATCGTCTTCGTCTTCTCGGGAGACCAAATCGCGGATGCACGTTGTGAGCTTGGTTCTGAAGCCGTGGAAAGCTGGATCTGATTCGTGGGTTCGTTCGAGGGGCCAGGATACTGAGGGTGTTGCCAAGAGATCCGAGGTAAACGTGGTTGAATTGGGTCGTGACTTCCTTGTTTTTCTTCTTCCCCTTTTCGTCGTCCTTTTGTGAGTTGACCCATTCATCGCGGGCCTCAATGTTCGCTCGGATATCGCAGATTACCATGGAGAGGTCTTCCAGATGTGCGAGCTGTCGATGGTAATTAAATAATACTGATCAGGTTACTGACACATAAGACCAAGATTGTATGAACTCACCTGCCCTTCGATGTTCTTGAAATTCGTCTGCATCTGATAGGCCTTGCGCAGGGGTCCGTGGAGCTTCTCCGAGGCCTTGGTGTCCATATTTGCGATGACGCCCTTCAGCCGTATGTCCCGTGAGGCATGCAGGTGCGTATGCACCTTGATAATACCGTCCCAATCCTTTGTGAACTTCTCGTCGATTTCTTCATCCTCACACGTTTCGCTATACGTCTAGAGGGATTATAACCACTTGAGAGAAGGTTCATCGACATGTAAACAGTTTTGACTCACTTGAAGACGCTTTCCAAACTCCTGAATGGTTGTATCGTAGTCTGTGAGCGTGTCTTCGGTCTGTACAGACAGCGCGACGTAAGTGTCGCATTCGATGTACTTTCGTAACACCTTGAGTAGCTTGAAACCGTACGAATCGACGGGGAAGACGCTGTAGCTGCACTGGATGATAATCTAGAACGGGATGTTATGCGTGAGTCTTAATGTAATGTATTTATCAAAGACTATACCTTCGATAGATCAGCCCACTTGCCTCCATCGTTGAAGTCCGTGTCCGCGAGCCCACTGAAACGGGTCAAGTTAGGCCAAGAGGGAACCGAATTGAGGCTGACGAAGGAGGTTTAGAGACGTACACACAAGGCTGAAGATTAACTGACCAGTCGTCGATGAGTGTCTGAGCTTTGCGACTCAGCTTCTCGACGATTAACTTCATTATCTTCAAGACATGAAGGAAGATGCCGAGGTGGTACGCGTGAAGGCGATCAAACGATAACGCCTTATAGATGTTCGTACGCATCACATCCCAAAAGGAATTCTGTGATAACAAGCTTGACAATTAGTAGGCGTGAAAATAAAGCCAAAGCTATAGTATAACGGACCTTCACTGCTCGCAAACCGAAGTGCTTAAGCTTCTTATCCTTGATCCCCTTCCCTTCCACCTTTTCCACTAACGCCTGCGCGTGTCCCTCTTCACGTTCTGCATAGGTCGCAGATAGATTTGAGAGTTCGCCTTCAGGTATTAGGCAGATCGGACAAGGCGCAAGTCCGTGGAGGCCGCGGGTTAGAGCGAGGAAACATCTGAATACATGTAATGAGTATAATTATATAGCATCATCTTGTTATTAAACTTACTGCTCTTCATAATCTGCGGTAATAATATGCACGAAAGGATATACCGTGCGTTCCTTGTTGTCACCGCATTTCAAGCGATACCCAGTGCGAGAGTGGCCATAGATTTGCTCTAGTAATATGCGGAAAGTCTCGTGGTATATGGCGTTCTTCCAATCTATGTAATTCTTTTTGTATTTCTCGCCCGCTGGTTCATGAATCTATCGAAACGATGATGAGTATCAAGTATATATATGAACATAATAGGCATACCACTGGAACCATGCCCACAACGCGACCTGCCCCCACCCCACCGCCATTTCGAATTGTTGCATCGAGGTTCGATAGGCGTACGACAATCGGGTGGCCTTTCTGGGTCCCGAACGTCGACAGCTTGCTCTTGTCGGCCCAGACGATGAGACCGACAGGTTTTCCTTCGTCGTCGCTTGTAACTATATCAGACTAATCACACAGTATGGTTCAGCCACCGTAACATCGTTGAGATAGCGCAATATTTACCTGTACATCCCAGAACATCTCCGCGGTCCACGGCTCTTCCCAGAACCTCACCCAGCGATGGCCATCGTATATCCAGAGTTTCTGAGCATCCCAATGGAAGAACGGAGCTAACTTAGGATCTTCGATTTGTTGTACGACCCAGTCCCACATTGGGCGGTGATGGAAGTCATACTCGGGCCTTGTCTT
The DNA here is from genome assembly GCA_001986395.2 of Irpex lacteus. Classification (NCBI taxonomy): domain Eukaryota; kingdom Fungi; phylum Basidiomycota; class Agaricomycetes; order Polyporales; family Irpicaceae; genus Irpex; species Irpex lacteus. The sequence goes on along the minus strand of MQVO02000045.1, from coordinate 78,465 downwards.
CTTGTACACAGCAGACACGGTGGATTTTGAGAACTAAAACATGGTATTATTGCTTCTGAACAGTCTATGTAATACAAACGAACGTCTAAGTTATGCACATACCATTGGGTAGAAATCAGAAGCTTTCTCCCAAGCTCGGCGGACGTCGCTCTGTGAATTAAAAGTTAACTCCACCTCGCCAGTCTGCACTCCGCGGATAAGCTTCAGCAATCGCTCCGTAGCCGCGTGGCTCATGCGAGACTCATGGACGATCTCAGCAAACTCGAAGTCGCCACGAGTTTGGAAAGGCCGCCACGGCTCATCGAGAGTAGAGGCGAAGTCGACCTCTGGGCGAACCTGGCGGTACTGATCGAACGGGTACACGATCGTCGACGGCTTCATTCCTGCCCCGGGGTGATATTCGACCCTGATGTCGTCGACGTTGGGAGTTACTTCAGCCTGAGCTGTGGAGTCCGTTGTGGGTGGATGTGGGGGCGGGTTAACGTCTAAGGGAGGCTGAGGGAGGTGGGATCCAGAGGCAGGCGCAGGTGGGAGGGGTTCATAGGGGGGCAACTCAGAGGGTGCCTGATCTTGGGTGGTGGAGGACGCGACCTGAGGGCCATCTGTAAATGATTGTGTAAGTATTCAGGTATTATAACACAGCTAAACGAGTGGGCACGTACCTTCAGGCATGGAGGGATCAGGCGAAGGGGAGTTGAGCACAGGGGACAGGTGTTCCTCGTCTTGAACGATAGTGGCTAGAGAGGGACACGAGATTTGTTAATAAACTGACAGAACGAATATTAATTATACGATAAAACGTACCGGCGTGAGCGTCCTCAGTGGACAGGTGCAGATCTGCACTGTTTCTCGTACCACGGCGTGGTCGCTTGCGCGCTACAACTAACATTAACCAATTGTACGTAGATTAAAGGAGAGAGGGACTTACGACGTGAGGGACTGCTCCTTGTCTCCTCCTCAGAGCTCTGCTCTGCTTGTAGAGCATCCCAAGCTTCGTCGGCGGCCTTGGCTTTGTCGCAGGCCGACCAGTGTTTGGCAAAGCCGCGGTTACCGACCCAGGTCTTGCAGATGTTACATTTCGTCCTCTTGGACGACTGGTAGCGGCCCTTTCTGAGATTACTGGACGCAGAAGACATGGTAGAGTCTGAGGGATATGCAGAAGGCAGGGAGTCGAAGGGTTTTATAGCGAGATTGAAGTTGTTGAAGTTGAACATGGGAAGTCAAAGAAGGACTGATCTCGCACGGTAACCCCGAGGAACCCCGAGGTTGCGCCTGATAATCGGAAACATCAAGATGATAATTGAATGATCAGAAGACGTCACTATAGTAGATACAATGATCGGAGAGCGTCTAGATGTCAGGTACAGTGTCGAGATGCCGCGGGATGTCCTTGCACCATCCATATATCTTATCTCCGCATCACGTTGCATCCCGCATCCTGAGCTCGGCATCACCACGTCTCCCGAGCCATCCGGAGGCCGGTCCAGATGGTATCCGAGACACCGGTATCGGGATGCGCGTTCCAGATTTCCGACAATTGTGCAGGGTGCATTGCAATTGTCAGGGTTGATCTCAACTCATCACGATCACTTCTCACACTTTCTAGCTTTCCGTTGCCACTTCATTAGCTACAATCTACTTATCTTCTCTGGCGCGTAACTGAAACCCTGTGCGCTAGGGCTATCCGCCCGGAAGATGGGGCAATATTGATATAAGTAACGATGCAGCGTCCACAGGAAGAGATGGACCGATTCTTTCCCCTCTTTTGAACTTCTGTCACTCTGAGACGCTGTTGGCTGAGCGCATAGAGGATTTGCGGGACGACGGTTGAATCTGTGTGGGAATGTCAACGACAGTCGATCCAGTCAAACTACTCGATGGGTTTTTGGTTGTGCTTTGTATTGGATTTATGTGAGTATCCTCTCCATATACGTGACTACAAGATTATACTCAACCATATCAAACACTCAACTTTGGCAGACTTTATGGTGTACTTAGTGCACAAGCCTTTTACTACTGGAGCACGTATCCCAAAGACCATTGGGGCGTGAGGACCCTAGTAGCCATTGTATGGTGCGTACTCCTTCGGCGTTGGTCTCCCGGCCCTGAAATGGACGTGTTACGACGTGCCTGACACCTCCCTGAATTCGATCGTGCCTCTGCAGGGTCTTGGAAAGTCTGCATGTCGCCTTCTGCATCCACATCGTACATACGTACTTTGTCCTAAGCCTCAGAGACCCAGAGCATGCCACGAAGATTATATGGTGAGCACCTTTGTTCATAAAGGTCTCCTCCGACTTCGCTCGACTTTCATTCCCCCCTCTTTCCCGTACGCCCGAGATTGAATGATCAAGCAGGCGCTGACGTCTATGTTTTTCTCATGGCCAGGAGTATTGGAGTGAGTGTCATAACTTCAGGTTCTATTTTGATCGGTGACCGGTGATGTACAATGGAGCTCACTGAACTATGCATATGCTCTCGCAGGCGACGTTGATCCTCGGTGTAAGTAATCCATCATCAGTTCTTCTGTTCAATTCGATAGCTGCTAACATATTGCGTTGCATCAACAGGCTCTGATTAGTATTCAGATACAGGGGTGAGTTCTGTCCGAGCCCATGAACCGCGTACCACGCACTAAACAGGTGGTTTGTAGGTTCTACATATGGAGGATATGGCGCCGTGAGCCCCATTCGTAGCTCGTGTTAGACATGAATACTGATAATCATCTAGTGGGAAACCAAGCGATCGTATCTGGGGCCTTAGTGAGTTACTTCTTCTTTGATTGATAAGAAGAAAGGTACTGATCTGATAATACTCTAGACTGTACTATTATTGTTCAGAAATGGTACGTCCATTCATCGAGAAGAGGGTGTGATTACCCTAATGAGATGATGCATCGTTGTAGGCCTTGCATTAGGTACGCTCAAAGCTCGCTCGATGACCGTCGCTGATCAACTCATGTGTGTGTAGCGTCAGGAGGAACCATGTACGTTCGTCCTTGTAAAATCCCAGAGTGTACGGCTGACGTATGGCGAGGCACACAGATGCAAATTCGCTACATTCCCTGACTTGTTGGATAAGAACGGGGCACACGTAAGCAATAATCAAATATTTGAACGTATTAGACTTGCCCTCTAATCTAACCTCGTGTTGTGCGTTTCTAGTTACAAATTAACTTATCCGTGGCGGTCGTCGCCCTCACCGACTTGTCAATAACCTCGGTAATGGCATTTTATTTGTACAAAGGAAGCTTCCATATGTCCTCGAGGTACGTCTTTGGAAGACCATTCATAGTTTTCCTCACCATTCAGCTCATTTGATGACCATCAATCGTACCATTCATCTAGGAGCTCCAAATTCATGGTAACAAAGTTGATCAAGTATGCAATCAACACTGGAGCTATAGCTTTGTACGTACCCGCACCAGAGCATCAAACTTCTTTCACTCTGACAGCGTTGCACTCTTCCTGTTGATTAGTTTGACGACTACGGGTATTTTAATCGCGGTACGAGACAAGCATAGAAAGCCCATTGGCGCGAACTGATGCTTTGGCATACTAGTTCAACGTTACACGAGACAATATAATCTTCCTTGGTTTCTCTGAAGTCATCGTCAAGAGTACGTATTCCGTTTATCTGCTTGTTACACTGCTGATCCTAATCACGTCCGACTTAGTATATGGCAACTCGATGCTAGCATGGTATGCCAGATCCGTCTTCTCACATAGTACGAGCAATGGTCATCATACGTTCGATTATCACAGGCTGAATGCTCGGCAACGTATATCCGAGGCTGCAACCTCGGTCGAGCTGTCACGCTGGTCTGCAGCCGCGGCGGGCACTGGTACACATGACAGACCGGTACGTTCTGGTGAATTTGCTAGCCAACAGACGAGGATCCTTTTTGCCCCATGCTGACATGCTATGCCAGACGGTCGTCCAGATATCCAAGGACACGATAATTGTTGACTCAGACTTGACTTCTTGGGTGAGTTATGATACCCGCCGTGTTGAGAATTTAGTAATGCTTATCATACGTATATGAAGCGTGACGAGATCCTAACACGAAGTGGAAGCGCGGTCTCTGGGACTGAACCAGGGGAGTCCGCCATTGCAGTCGAGTCGGAGAAGATGGAACATAGTATCGTATGATGCTTAGAGGTCGTAATACGCTTCAGAGCAGGTATTTATCAACGGCTTAGTGTGCTATATTAATTTGGGGATATGGTTTGTCGTATTTGTATCTGTATTTAATACTAGTAGTGTAATAAAGACAGGTGTAACCATACATGGCTTCAAGATATTGTTGAATCCCGACTCGGTACCATTGCATCTTCGAGTTCTCTCACGCCTTCGCGATTGGATGAATCTGATCGCGCTCGTTCGAATTTGACCTTGACCTTGACCTAGTACTTCCACGATCAGCAATCCTCTTGAGCTACCGTACAAGTACACGACAATCAACGAGATAAACCGACTGGAAACTATAATCAAAGGTTGTACTGCATTGTATCTGCGGTCCCAAACTTGAAGCACAAAGCAAGATTGCGCGTAAGTAACTCCGACGTCTCGTACGTTCATGCTTGCTTTTACTTCCTGTAGATAATCGATGCTCATTTGTATCGGAAGATAGAAAGCTTGAAGTGATAGATACTAGTCACAATAACCAACACAGAAACACCAATACTAGTAATCGATCCCCCACAGGCTGTCTGCCTACTACCACCCATCCATGTACGTTGCACCGTATTAAGTCTGGTTCATCATGCTAGATTTTCTTCATGTTCAGCTCCATCATGAACACAATCGAACAGAGACGACTTGAACTAGAAGATCGCATTGCCGAGTACTCTCGAGGTATCATCGAAGCACGTCGCGAACTGAATGGACTCCTAGCCCCCGTCTGCCTTCCTCCTGAGCTACTCATCAAGATCTTCGGCCATTTTATCGAATCTCACAATGATCCTTCGATCGTCATCGTTCTGCGTCGTTTCGCACCCGCACCCCCACGACGATACGGCTGGCTGAGAGCGGCACATGTATGCCATCGCTGGCGAGAAGTCATGCTCGGAGCTCCTGAGCTGTGGACCATTGTCTGGGTAACTAGCTCAAACTGTGTCAGCATGATGATCGACAGGTCTCAGCAAGTACCACTTACCATTAGGTACAGGCAACCGGAGTCTTGTGTAGTGCCACCTAAAATCGAGGAGCCGCTGTCGCTTCTGCTGGACCAACTCTCGCGGGTGACCATCTTGGACCTCGTGTTCACGGCTTACCCCGATGTGTTGCAGGATAGACCTTGGGCAGCACCGCTCATGAAGGAACTCATTGTTCGTGGGACACCCAGAGTCGAATGTGGTGCGACGAGGTCAGAGCTGCCCTATCGGCTCCTAACAAACGACATGCCGTTTCTTGAAAAACTGGAGCTACACCTGGATACCGTATGGTGGAATGAGAGCCTTGTCAAACCCACCTTAAGGCATCTTACACTCCACAGCGACGAGAAAAATCGCCATCGTGATTTCGTCATCGACGATGTACTCGAGATACTTGGCCAACTCCCTGCCCTAGAGACACTCGATCTGCAGCTTGCGCTCTCATTTCCACACAGTCTGGAGCCTGAGTCTCCTTTCGTCGTCCTCCCGAACCTTCGAAGACTACGTTTACTTGACACAGCTGCGTCATGCCTCGAGCTGATGACCCAACTGTCCTTCCCGGTGGATGCCCAGATGTCATTCACTTGCACTTATCGCACTAATACCGACGTCATTGGCTTGCTGGGTGCTATACGGTCTCATCTAGGCGATCCGTTCACAGTACACGAAGCACCCGGCTCGTCCTCTGTACGCTCGGTAGCCCTGTACGGGAAGCTGAAAGATGACTCAGTCACACTCAACTTGAAGCTTGAATGCTGGCCTACGTACCATCCGCTCGACCTACTTCAACGCGCCATCGTGGACCAGGACGGCAAAGCACTGCACGCCTTGTCAGAGCCGTTGATCACCTTGGAGCTGGACCGCCACGGCCACAGACATCTTCCTGCGCTCTATCTGCTTAATGCTATTCCAACAGAGGCCACCGAGAGCTTGTACCTTGATCCGCCTTCCGAAGGAGACACAAACACATACTCAGAGGAAGATACGCTGATAACCCTGCTTCTCGATACTCCGGACCTACGCGAGCTCGGTGTGGGCGACTTTGCCAATCACTGCATCCTCCAGGTGTTACATCACCGCGACTTCTATGAAGAGGAGACAACCAGTGTAACTCTCGCTGAGCCCGTGATACGAGAGCGGCTGATCCTTCCAAAGCTATCTGTGCTCTTTATAGATACGTGGGACAAGTTTACCTATCCGTATTATCTGTCAAGTCATGAAAAATTCCTCCAAGGACTGGTAGGACTGTTGATGGTTAGGAAGGGCGTGTCTGGAGGGCGAATGTTAGAGGAGTTTGTCATTGAGGGTTATCCTGGTGTAAACGAGAAGGAAGTGAAGAAGGCGTTCAGTCCGTATGTTAATGCGGTACGCGTGATGCATGCAGAGTAATCGTTCTCTGTTAGGTTGTTGTATACCACTGGTACTTTCGGGGATCGAATCGACAGTTTTCCTACGCAGTACCCGCACTGGCTGCGTCGTGTGGGGTGACAGTACTTGGCTTGCTACAAACATATCAAAACATTGAGCGCAGGGCCTTGGAGCTAGCGCTCGCTCTCAATCTTTAAGTCCTTCTCCTCGTCGACGTCGACTCGGAAGAAGCATTTTGTGTCACTAATGGGAGCTCTCGATGACTTCCTCTCTTGCGTCTTGAGGCCAACGGAGGTGATGTAGGTATTTCTCCCTCTTGGGTATATAACGGCGCGATGTCGTTCCAACTCTTCTCAATCCCCCTCGCCGTATTTCTTACCCACGATTGGTGATTATGGCTATTGGAGGTTATACAAAGGTCAGCCTTGGCCCCATTGCTATGTGCTAATCGAACGGAGGTTTGTCTGGGAAATAGCTCGGAATCGTTGGTGCAGGAAGCATGGGGTCGGAGATGGCCCAACTCTTCGCAGAGGCCAGGTTACTCGTATCCATCTTCTATGTCAAGGCCGAAAATGTCGACGTCGTTATCGAGTATGTCAGCAAGAACAACGCTATGTCAAAGGCTTCAAGGAATACGACGCGTTTGTTGCGTCTCCAGGACACTGTCTTCTACTCTTCAGTATCACGCACGGTGACTCAGCCGATTCAGTACTTGACAAGCTAAAACCACATCTCGCAAAGGGAGACATCATCCTCGATGGCTGGGACGAGCGGTACCGGGGCTTAGGGGGTCGTATGAAGAAGCTGAAGAGAGAGCAGGGGGTGGATTACATCGGCATGAGTGTTGGCGGAGGTTACCAGAGTGCCCGTCGAGGACCCTCACTCTCTCCTGCAGGAGACCCTGCTGCCATTCAACGTGTTCTACCGATATTGGAGAAGGTGCTTCGAAGGCAGAGGACGAAAGTCCGTGCGTTGCGCCGATTGGGCCTGGCGGGTCTGGGCACTACGTGAAGATAGTGCACAACGAGATCGAGCAGGGTATGATGGGCGCCATGGCTGAGGCTTGGGGAGTGTTGAGATTCACCCTCGGACTCGACGAAATTGGGGATATATTCGCACAATGAAACGAAAAGGGTGAGCTGGTGAGCGTCATTTCTCTGCTCATGGCTCGGCCAGCTGACCACTTAATAACGTCACAGCGGAAGACTTTTCTCGTCGACATCGCCTCAGACATCTGCACAAAATGCGACTCTTCAGCATCGTCGGCCAAGACAACAGTCTCAGATAACTCAAACCACGTCCTCTCTACTATTGGTGACAAGATTGTACAAGACGGAGATGACTCAGAAGGCACAGGAACATGGTCAGTCATAGAATCCGCACGCCTGCACATCTCCGCCCCATCCATCGCAGCTGCCCATTTCCTTCGCCTCGCCTCGGCCGACAGAGCGGCTCGGCTGAAGATCGGCGAGCTCCTGTAACTGCCGGCTCCTTCCAAGGGACTAAGGACGACTCTGAGTTCTGAGGAGCAGGAGAAGTTAGTAGAGGAATTGAGGAGACTGTAGTTCTGTCGTTTCTCGCGCCGTGGACGCAGGGTCTGCAAGTCATTGCGAGGCAGAGCGATAAGGATGGAATGTCAGTCTACAGACTTGCCTCGACATCTGGAGAGCCGGGTGCATCTAGCTCAAGTGCTCAAAGCGAGGCTCACGGCGGGAGCCACCGGAAAGATGCAGCGAGTCTACTCCCAGCACACCCATCACTCACCCAACATCTCTCGTCGTCTCTGCCCAGTTTACGAACCGTTGTACTACTCATTTGGCGTGGAAAGGGACGCATATATCCCGACGCTCATTGCGAGCCTTGAATGGGGCAAGTATGTTGGTGCGGGTGTGTTGCCGACGATGTTCATGGCGGCGCAGTTGGATTGGTTTGGGGCGCATGCGTATGAGAAGTGGGATGGCGAAGCTGGGAGGGGTGGGGGTGTTGTAAAGAAGGGGAGTGAACATTATGAGTGGAAAGCTGCTTGACTCGGGGTCAGGGAAGCTGGAGGTAAGGCATATTTTGTCAAGTGGTTAAATAAGAGGCACTGATGATATTTCGGTGGTAGGCTCTGCGCTACAACTCAGACTGTAGAAAGGCGTTGTTACATTACAAGTTATATACCAACAATTCCCGACACTGGTATCGTATTCGTCTTTTGATATGACTCCTAATGCACTCCCAGTTTCCTTCAAACGTTCTGTCCCAGAGGCCTGTTGGTGGTCAAGTAGAACTCGGGGAACCACTCCGGGAAGGTCCATGCCTCTCCCTTCAGATCGGCGAGTATGATCCCCGCGACGGCTTCCGCTCTGTATGAAGATAATATCAGAAGGCCGCAGGATAGCTATATGGTACAGTCTAGACTTACGCGGCGAAGGTGCGCGGCATGCCGTGGCCAGAGAAACCTGCGGCAATGTACTGGCCAGGGTGGACGTGTGCGTCCTGATCGATGACGGGTCCAACCTAGAGCGCGCGATATCGGTTAGTTGGTTGCACTAGTATGCGGATATATCCACTTACGAAAGGCTCCCCAGTCTTCGTGAAGCCCAAAATCCCAGTCTGCAAACAAGGTCAAGGTCAGTTCTAATCCTCCGTGACCCGATCCAGAACTCACCCATTCCACCTCAGGCTCCTGCCCAACGTCAAACTTCCCCGGGTACACCGCCGGCAGCGTATCCCTCAGCACCTTCCCCACCTTCGCGTTCAGCGTCGAATCGTCAATCGTATACTGCTCCAACCGTCCTCCATCCAACACCTCATGTCCACCACCGACAATCGCCAGCTCGTTCTCACCTGGCGTGTTCTTGGGTCGGGGAACCAATACTCGAAGCCGTTATTCGCGACGTAACCTTCCCTACGCTCAGGACTGCCGAACGGGTAGGGTACGTTCGCGCGCGTGGCGATGATTTGGCCCCGGGTGGGGACGATCTCGCCGTGCATGAAGGGAAGTAGGTGGGATGTGTAGCCATTCGTGGCGTGCAACGCGACTGTGCATTTGACGTCTCCCCGCGGGGTGTGCAGTGTTACGTTGCGCGAGGAACCAGGGGTTGGGGTTAGGGACGTTACGGGCGTGCGTGTGTGCAGGGTTAGGTTGAAGTTGGGGGAGGCGGACTCGGCGAGGGTGAACAGATGGCTGACGAGTTTGAGGGGCCATACGTTGTTCCCTGGGATCTTCACCGAAGGGAAAGGTACTTTGTATTTCTGAAAGGCGTTCCGCTGTTTGTTAGCACGTCACTAACATACACTAGAAGGACCCGACATACCTCTTGGGTTTCCTCCTTGGTGAACCATTCGACGCCAGACATGTCGAGGCCAGATGCCTTTGCAGCGTTGAACTCCGCATGGGTGAATGCCTCCTCCTCCTCCGTGAACAGGAAGATGACTCGCCCGCTAGAGATGAAGTCAACGTCCTTGGCCTTCCCAGACTTGTTCAAGATCTTGGTGACCTCTGCCGACGTGTATCTCTCTAGCTCAAGTGCGCGTCGTGCGCCGCTTGTGCCGAACGATTTGGCGAGTGCAAAGAAGTTCTCGAAGGCGTTGGGAACTAGGTGGCCTCCGTTCCGACCTATGGCGATATTCAGCGATCGTATTCGTGTGAGTCACTACCGTGGCTTATCAGCTAGAGATAAGGTACTTGCCTGTTGCGCCAGTGCCTATCGGTCCGAAGCAAGGAGTCAGTATATGCAATTACCAACGCCAAGAATGAAGATCGAAGAGCGCGATACTTCTACTCACAGAACTCTCGTGCCTCGAGGATGACGACCTTGAAGGGATCCTTTGTAACCTTCTCGCCACTCGCAATAGCCTGGGATAGGTGGTACGCGGTAGACACACCAGTGATTCCGCTGCCAATGATGCAAATATCTGCTTCAGTAGTGAGCGTGCCTTCGCTGCCGTGGTCTAAGGCGGGCTTGTGGTCCTTGTCTAGGTATTTCATCCAGTACGATACAGTCGAGTTGGTCAGTGGGAGAACCGAAGGTCGACCATCGACAGTCTGAGGAGAAGCTTGAAGTCCTAGGACCTCTTGTTGCGCTCGGTATGCATGAGCGAGGAGAGGGGCGACGAGGACGTAGGATACTGTCGAGACCCTCATCGTGGTTAGGAGCTAAGAGAGAAGGCGGAGATAACGGCCCCTCGAGGGTATGATAAGTAGTCAGATGTCTCGGAATCGAGCGGCCGGAGGACCTATGGGTCCATGTATGACCGCGGGTGTTAGATACGCGACTTCGCACATCGCGATAGCCTATCATGTTCAGACTTTGACCTGACCGTTATGACGTGTGGGGTTCACAAATACCAATATAGAGAAGTGATAAAGGAGTTCGGACCTCTTATCGCGACTTGGAAGTACCGCGGATGATAGCCGTGCAACGAGAGGATAGGTTCTTACTACTAATCCTACCCGCGGTCGTCAGAAGAGTTGGTTGAAATAGAACGAGTACTATACACCATACAGAAGTAATGATAATGATCGTTATACATCATGTGCCAGTGTAGTACCAGTATGTACTGCATTGACATAGTTACTGAAAGCTTCCCTCGCATCTTCGATCACGTCCGAACATCCCTGAACGACAAGCCTCTCTAACTTTCGTCCGCCAGACACGTCCTTCCGTACCTTCAGTAGTTGCACTAATTGTCGAATGAATTTTTTATGGCGCGGATAGGTAGATTTATCCCCCCGATCCAGAGAACAGATAGCCTTGGAAGAATCAGCTGCTCTTGTATCATGGGCGACACGGACTCTGCTACACTGGCCGCCTTGTCTTCATGAAATGTTCGGTAGTGTAATACCTGGAGGATGTAGTGAACGGCAAAGTCGCCTACACCGAGCTCCCGTAACTCTGGAGTTTCTGTAAGCAGGGATATCAGAGTGTCTGCCTCTGTGTGTGTACTAGTATCCTCTGCCGACGGTGGATCAAGATATAAACTCTCCACGGTTTCAGTAGGAATGGCATTGAGCAGACGGAGCGCAGGGAGATGTGAGTGATCATGATTGTCCAGTTTCAAGGCGAGCAACGGTTCCGACATGGCCAGCTGCGCCGTCTCGTCCTTCTCCACGGTGGCGTGGGTGGCGCGCTGAAGTTGATCGAGAGGATGGTACATAGGCCAGCATTCCAATTTCAAGTTGTTTGCATTCTGACCGTACAAGACTGCTGAGCGTACAGAGGACGAGCTTGTTTTGGAATTGATGGGGTAAGGGTTGCCTAGATGGGACCGTATTGCATCTAGCAAGCCAACAACCTCGCTAGGAGCGTGATAAGTGCAAGCAAACGATATTTGGGTATCTCCTGGGAAGGACAGCTGGGTCAAAAGCTCGGAAGTCGCCTTCGCGGAATCAATTACACGTAGCTTGCGAAGATTAGGGAGGAATGCGAAAGGTGTCCCTGCATCTGGAGAATCACTGGAAGAAGGTGAGAGCGCAAGTTGCAGGTCGACTGTCTCAAGGGCAGGAAGTTGACTAAGTACACCGAGCACCGCGTCGATTTCGACGGGACGGTTATTAACGGTACCGTGTAGTGTAAGATACCTCAAAGTTGGTTTGACAAGGTTAGCGGACCACCATATGAGGCCAGTGTGCAGCTCGAGTTTCTCGAGCAGCGGCAGTTCGTTAGCCAGTAGCCTAACGTGCAGCGGCGTCCCGAGCATGCTACGAGAGAAGAATCTGAATCCCCTTCGGACAACGAGTTCCTTCATAAGGGGCGTTACCCAAGGTCTCTCCCGCACCATAATTGGTCCATCGCCGTTCGCGAGATCCAGGATGGCTACCCGCGAAAGCTGATTCAGCGCAAGCGATAGCGACTGCAGGTATTTTGATGGTTCCACACGGGACTCCGATTGTCTGAACCTGATGACAAGTGGGACTTGCTGCGACCTGGATAGCATCTCTCTGACGCACTCTGGACTGGTTATCCAGACGATAGCCCATAGCTGAGGAGTACCGAGCATGACTTCTCGCCAGCGATGACATACATATGATGCTCTCAGCCAACCGTAGCGTGGGCCATGTCCGGATTCCGGTGCTGTCTTCGGGCTGATTAGCTAGAGTCGTAAACTAGTCTCTGGAAATCTCGTACTTCGGAATAGCATCTTAGCGTACTACAATGAGCGGCGTGGGTAGTATCGGTGTGGGAATGAATCAAATGACTGAAGATCTTGATCAGTAGTTCAGTAGGAAGGGCGACCAAGGGTAGGAGCCTGTTTAGTTCGCGGCTTTCTTCGAGGATGCTTCGAGAGCCTGAGTGCTCGTAGATGGGATCCTGTGGTTCCAATCGTCTGTGTTGGATCGTCTTCATAGTGGAGCTGAACATGAGGAGAATTCAGCATGACGAATCAGATTGAATAGAATGCAACGTACATGGCTGGGTAGTAGTAGACCGACAATGTGTGAGGGATTGATGACTACTATGTAGCGGTAGTACCAAGAATGTTTCCGCGTTGGTTGATGTGACCGGTATCACTTCAGACTGCGCAGCTTTCTATATTCCGCCGATACAGCGGAGTACTCAGCAGTATCTGCTGGAAGGTCTCCCGTGTTCTTCTCGTTAGTATCTGCTGGAAGAACAGCAAGCCGCGGTGAGCACATACAATTCCTGAAACTTATGAACGCACGAGCTGTTTGGGGCCCTCGGAGTAAAGCATAGCCTTGCAATGCCCTTCAAGCTGCGAACTAATGACGCACAGATACGATCGCTATTTTACATAAGCTTTTCCCGCAGTCGAGCGTCAGGCTAGCGGAGTGCGGGCTACTAACCAACCATACTAATACAGACTCAACGTATTGACATACGGCCTGAAAGCTCTCCTGATATAGGCATCTGTTACACTTCGCCGGCCTGATCTCCACTTTAGGATGAGTGCCTCCAGATTCCGGCCACCATTCAAGCTCTTTCGTGTCTTCAACAGTGCTACAAGTTCCTCGAGGAATTCCTTAGTGTTCTTGAGATAAATCAGATATGTAGCACCGTCTGTAATATCCAGAGAGAGCATCGACAGCCTTGGAAGGATCAATCGTTCTCGCGCGGGACCCGATGCGGCCTGGATCGTCTCGTACCCGCAGGATTCACGATGCTGTAGCAACTTGTGGATACAGTTGTTTGCGAAGTCGCCCAAATCGAGTTCCCGTAACTCGGGAGATCGAAGAAATAGGGATAACAGGCTATCCTTCTCTGGGTACCAGTCTCCTTGCGGGGGATGAAGATATAAGCTCTCGACGGCCTCTGTGGGAATGGCGTCGAGTAGGTAGAGCGCGGGGAGATGTCTTTGACCATCACGGTTCAAATCCAAGGCGATCAAAGGCTCTGACAAGGTCTGCTGCGCCGTCTCGTCCTCATTTATGATTGCCTGTCGAATTTGGTCGTGCGGGTGGTACGTAGTCCAACATTCCAATTTCATGGTTGTATCCTCCGGCTGCTCATACAAGGCTGCCGAGCGTACAAGATATGAGTCTGAGCAACTTCCTTCATCTCCAGTGAATCGACCTTCTAAATGAGATCGTATTGCACTCAGCAAGCCGACGACCTCAGTATTCAAGCGATAGGTACAAGATAAGGATATCTGAGCAGCCGTAGGGAAGACAACTCGGGGCAACAGCTCGCTGCACGCCGCAGCGGAGTCACATATGCGTAGCCTTCGAAGGTTTGGAAGGGTTATGAGAGCTGGGTCCGGGTTTGGAGGATTACGGGAAGGGTATGGGAGCGCAAGTCGCAGATCGACTGTCTCCAAGGCGGGCAGTTGACGCAGCACATCGAGCACGTTGTCGATTACAAAGTCACCGTAGCCATTTGCCGCATTCCCGTGTAGCGTAAGATGCCGCAAGGCGGGTTTGATAAGGTTCGTGTTGAAGTTCCACCACACGAGCTCCAGGTGCAGCTCCAGTTTCTCAAGGGATGGCATTTCGTTGAGCAGTAGTCTCGGGTAGAACAGCTCTGACGGCGTCGTATCAGTGCCAACTTGGACTGTTCCACGGATAACGAGTTCCTTCATGAGCGGCGCCGTCCAGGATCCGTCAGGCAACAGAGTTGGGCTAGCGTCGTTAATGAGATCTAGAGTGACCACTCGCGAGAGGTGGCTCAGCATAAGCGACAGCGATTCCGTGTACTCTGATGGTTCGATACACGACTCCCTTTGTCTGCATCTGATAGTAAGCGGCATTTGCTGAGACCTAGCAAGCATCGCTCCGACGCAGTCCGGACCAGCCATCCAGACAGTGGCCCACAGATGGGGAGCTCCGAGCATGACTTCTCGCCAGCGATGGCATACATGCGATGCTCTCAGCCAGCTGTATCGTCGCGTAGGTGCGGTTGTATGACAACTGGCGATTGTGGCCGTTGGATCGGTGTGGAAGTGTATAAGATGGGTGAAGATCTGGATGAGTAGCTCAGGAGGGAGGGAGACTGAGGGTACGAGTCCGTTTAGTTCGCGACTTGCTTCGACAAGACATCGCGAGTGCTCGGCGATGCGCGCTCGTAGTTCTAATCGTCTCTGTTCGATTTTATCCGAGTCCATTATGGACTTCGACCTCAATGGACTACGAGATGATAGTAGGTTATCAGGTTAGCACGGTGAGTTAGAGCAAGAGAAGTGAGACGTACATGACCGTAATAGAGTTGAATGTACAGCGGGTATGCGCTAGCTGTGAAAGCAAGCGGCAAAGATCAATTCAAAGGAGACAATGAATATTCTCAGGTTATTCGAGGATGAGTCACGTACAGCCTCGTGCTTTCAAGTTAGCGTTACGTCCTTCCGATGAGCTTCAAACCGTTCATACAAGACAGAGCAATCTTCAGTGGTCGCCAGTTGCCGTGTACTCGTATGTCAAGTCGAGAGGAGGATGGTTATCGCAGCGGATGTTGAAATGAAACTTGCTTATGTAACCCTGGAAAGTCAAGATTCAGGGGGATCAGATCCATCGGACGTACTTGTCGAACTGGCGCCCTTTATGCTCGGAACTTGCAATTGCTTCCTGCCACCAACGTACACCGATAACTATAGCTCTTCAAAGCTACAAGCCTCAAGTTGCTTATTTGAAGATCCTATACAGCGAGGAACGATGTGTCAGCGACTCTGGTTCCACGATGTTCAGAGAGAGCGTGAACGCTCCCCCTTGCATAACGTTTTGTCTTCAGCAGCACATGTTCAGAGCTTCAAGAGCCCAACATATTGGCTCTCTCGTTATAAAGGCACATACACAGATTACCCCATACTTCCAGGTCCAAGAGAGCTGACATCTACGCCCCCGCGTTGCCTAAGCAGATTCCTGATCGCTCAACGAGCAGGCGGCACTATTTTCACCTCTACGTCAAGCCTAGCTGATGTGCAGTTCCAGGTGGAAGAAATTAATCGCACGCCCACATAGATTTGCTACGAAAAACGAAAGTTTGCTCATTAGCACAATCTGTGGCGTGGGGAGTTCCTGGTCTAGTCATGAAGCTTCACGTTGTCGCCACCGACGCCTCCGGAACGAAGCGGACTTGTTGCTGGTATGAAAGGGATGCGGCCGGTACCTCGTTGTCTGTGTACCATACCTCGCTCTAGAGCCGTTTTTCCCCATGGATATGGATAATCAACCATACACAGAAGTGTATGTCGCTCACTACTTTCCTACTTACCATTGACTCAACCAATCCTTCCACCAGCCAAAGCCGAATCTATAGTCATCTCGTACTTTTCGGTCAGTCGGCAGCCTGAGGCTATTGCCTTTACTGACGTCTTTGAACAGCATTGGTCGTTTATGACCATTTTCTTACCCTACATCGCGAGATACATTCCGTATGGCTTCAGAAACGCACGAAAGGATCGATTATTTTCCTCGTAAACCGCTACGCGCTCTTGTCATTAGTCGTCGGGCTGTTGGTGAAGGATCATAGCAGGGTAACCACACAGGTAAGCACGTTAGCAGACAGAATTGCGAGTGTATGTTGATTTCACGTGAGAATAGAGGTACGAAACGATCTAATGATAGCATATCATCGGTCATCAATTTATCGAGCCGCTTTACTAGCTGTGTCATACATCAACGTCTTTATTACGTGTCTGTTCTTCTCCTATGCCTATGTACCTGCCGTAAGTGTCGACACCGAGCTGTGTTTTTAATAAACGCGCTAAATGACGAGTTTTATACCATTGCAGTATTTTCAGCGTGGAGAGCAAGTGTTGTATGCAACCGTAGTAACCTCGTCTTTATAATTGTCGTCTGCTTAGTTGGCAGTGCTTTCGTGGCATATTGGGTAAGCACGTATATTTACCCTCCGATTTGCGTATATACTCTGACCATTGGAATGTGGCAGGTGTTCTTTATTACGTCGGAACGTACCCATGTTCATGTCATAGAGACCCGTCAAATTTGGTGTCAGGATATTCCTCATCTGTCCCTTTCAAGTCAGAGAGCGTCAGTAACCCTGTCATGTTTACTGCGTCTTCTATACTAATACGTTTTCCGTCCAAGCAGAAGTTGAGTACAAACCGATGCATAATATCGCATATGTCTGGCTTACCGGCGATGATTGTATACAGTCTACGTAGCAACGCGTATATGCGTCATTTTGGGCGACACACTGGTTGTCCTGTTGATCTGGGCGAAAACGTACCGGAACTCCAAAGAGCTACACAGGACGAATCAGGGGGGTCATACTGTCACGGAGTATTTGATGCTTGATGGTGAGTATCTAGTAGTTCTCTTTTGGACCGAGCACGGAAGGAGTCTCATCAAATGGAGTAGGAACGCTATATTTCTTGTAAAACACTCGTACTTTGTTCTACATTGTGACGCGACTGAAAACGACTTTCAGAGCACTATTGGCGTTAAATCTCACCATACTTCTAGTCAAAGTATGATTAAGATTTGTTTTGCGCTCTCCTTCGATAGTACGTCGCTAACAATAATTTCACTTCCCGCAGAACACGACGCTCATCACATCGATACTCCACGCGTACGAAATACCTTATGTCGGGTACCCATAGCAGCGTTACTGACACATTCCATATCGCAGACTGACAGGGATTCTTGTCTCCCGGTTTCTGTTGGACCTCCGAGAAGCCCTTATTGGAGGTGTCGGCCGTTTCAGCGACATCTCGCAAGCTGAAACTTCTTCGCAAGTCAGCTTAGGGCAAGAGAACGAGCAGATGCTGCGAGATAAGATAGACCCAGTACACTATCGACCGCATCACATGATTGGCGTGACAGCGTTTACGAGAGCTTTGGCGGAGGAATGTGACAGAAAAACCCTTGCGAAAGTAATAGCTCATCGACACGAGCATCTTTACAAAATCTGATTCCCTAACTCTGTAGTATATACTTGGATGTATGGAAATAGGGCGTAGGATCTTCGTAAGTGCTCTAGTTCTCCTATAATGACACGGTTTGTATATCCCGAAGCACGCGTCTGTTGCGAAAATGAGGAATTAGTATTTAGAGTTTGCTCGATCCAAGTAAATATATTCGGTTCGGCAACGATGAGGAGACTCGGACATTCATAGTTCGGACGACGGTACGTTGCGGCTCGAGCGACGGGATGTTGAATTAAGGACGAGATACACCGTAAACACCTGCTGCGAGCTCAATACCTACGAAACAGTGCCGCAAGAACCAAGAGAACTTGTGGGCTTAAAAATACCACGGCCATCGTTTCCTTCCGAATCATAATTTCGCAGATATGGAGAAAGTAGGAGTTACACCTGCAACTTAAGTCATATGCAACTCACTCTGTTCATGTTATTTCGCACTCTCATTGTATATTGTAATACACTCTTCGTGCCTCCAAGTCGGTAGCAGTAACTTTGTTATTGTCTAAGTAATCCGGATAAGTACGTATCGGGCGTTTATATCAGCGACGTAAGCTCTGCACGTGATCGTCACACTGTGACAGGGGTGGTCGAGAGTGTACTGGGTCTATCTTACATAGCCTGAGTATATCACTCCCGTGTGTCGGGTCACTCCTTTTACAGCTTCTGCCATGCGTATGCATATTGGCTGGGGAGTTCCTACACAATACAACTACGAAATATCGTTTATCACGTACGATAATCACGCTAGCCGAAAGAGAGGACAGGGAAAAACTATAAGCATCCGTCCCTATCACACCAAATAATGAAAGGGACATAGGAGCAGTGTAATGAGCGACCTGGTCAGACAACGATAGTCAAGCTATCCTTCGGCAATCTCAACTCCTTGCCCTTCTTCGGTGTTTCCGGTACCTCCTTTAAGTCGACCGCAGAGGGCAGCGAGTCTTCATATGTCTCCCTATACTCTGTAATCTCCACTGCCAGGGACTTCATTTCATGTGATCCTTTGTCGCTGTGCAACCATCCGAGGTGAAAGGGGGCATAAGATCCGCTCATTCGATGAGCTCGTTCTGACGTTCGCGTTGGTGACGGCGGGGGTAGGGAGTCGTGGGCTGTTCCTCCTGAGCCTGCTAGGATGCGATCTGAGGCGAGACCGATACGGATGATAATCATGTTGTAGACAATGGATATTATCGGAGATATCTATATCGAAGGACGCATTAGTACAAGAAGTGGCGTACACCGTGACATTCGTAGTGATACAAGAGGAGAAAGCGTGGGCTTACCATGTCGAGTAGGACGTATACACCAGGGGTCTTCAACGCAAAGGTGATTATGGCGGCGATGATAGTAAGCGAATACAGCGCCCCGGATTCGATAACGACTCGTAGTACTGGAGAGAGACGGTCGGTAGTGCGCCATTGTGTCGTTGACCTGTTGATCGTCCATATGCGGTATGCTAGCAGACCTGCAAAACAGCGTCGTCGATCAATTTCCAAATAGAATTTATAGAGGTGGACGTACTTGTAGCAGAGAGGTTTGTAACCAAAGTCATGGAGTAAACAGCAGTAATCCATCGACCCGTCTGCTGTGCGAACACATCTCCGGGGTTCTCCGAGGCTGTAGCGAGAACGACGTTATTGGCTATCGAGCACGCTGTAATTCACGATTCGTTTCGTCAGAGGGTAATGTTCGGGAACGAGGCAGTAGAAAATAGCTCACCGAGCAATCCGAGCCATCCAATGACGGGGAATAGCACCACTTTCCAGTCACTTTGCCAGACCACCCACGTACGATAGATCTGCAAGGATGACGTTAATACTGCTATGTTAAATCCGCAGTGTGATGGTGGCTTACAACAACAGCATCAAGTACCAACGTCTGAGTATTGAACAAGGTACTCTTGATGACGAAGGTGGTTTCAGAGACGCTCTCAAAGTATGCCAGGGATTGGGCGGGGTCGATATTGAGAAAGCCATTACATATCCGGATAATATTGGTGATCATTTCCTAAACATGAGGAAAATATACGGGGTGAGTCCATCCGTATACATCAACTTGTTGAGTACTCACGGCAGTCGTCAGAACGAGGAGAAACGCCGTGACACCTATCAACGCATATTTCGGACACCGTTTGTTCTCATTACGATGGAGGATCCAAAACGTGAGGATATACATGAGCACGCAAAACCCTTGTTACAAAAGAAACCGTTGTTATTGTCAGATTTTGAGGAATGGAAAAATAGCTTACCATATAATATTGCCTCAATAGACGTGGAAATGAGTGCGGCCTCCGTAAGCTGTAGCATCATCGAGAGGTAAGGGCCCTACGTTTGCTTGTGGGCAGAGTTGACGAACGTAGTAGCTTGTGAGAGAAAGAGAGTCGGAGGCCAGCCGAAGGTTGTGAGGGGCATGTTTAATTAGACTTTCGCGATGTGCTCGAAACGGAGGACGGCACCGCACGTGCGATACGCCGTAGAATGTCATACCCTGCCCTAGAAGCCAAGTCAGAGGATCACGATACCAATACCAGTAAGTCCAATAGAGCGTTGTGGCGCCGAGTTGATTTATTCGTACTCGTATTAGTCGATGTCGTGGGTTGACATATTCCTGTTCTGCCGTGACGTGGAAGGAATCGCAGCTATAACGAGGTTAAGCATATTGGACATTCAATATGCGCGCAGCTGTATGTGTAAATGAGAAACAGAATTCGTACTTCTCCCAGGACGGAATACTTACGGTAGACGTTCTTATCCAAGTTCATAGTCCTCTGCCAGCCAATCGGTGAGAGTTTGAGCGCCTAACTCTACCACGTGAGATTCGCAGGCAATACAAATGTCATGTTCGTTCTCTCACCACGACGTTCATGGTTGGTCTACGTCCTACTTTGTCAATTGCGGGTTTCTAGGGCACGAAGATACTAATTGATACCGCAGTGTATACGTACACAGCTTCTGCCAGCGAATTTTGACAGCCATGGAATCATGCCTAGGAGATGTCCAGGAGCACGATCTACCGGCCACTCACCCGCGCCGTGTCGACATTGACACAGAGTCTCACTCGCTTCCGTGAATATTGTAGGCTTCAGTTCTGTCTCAAGAGATGTCTTCAGTTACGACACCCGCAGTCTCCAAGTCCCTGGAAATGTGAGTTCTATCAACCCTCTGCCACGACGAAGCTCATGTTATGTGGTACATCCCACAATAGAGACGAGGGACAGTACCGTGAAACCAGTACATCATACTTACTGAGACTGGCCTTACAGGCCGTGACACGAACGTAACGCTGTGGCTCTAGACCCTTGTGCCCAACAACTTCTCTTATAGCCGTGAGATGTATCGACTCACCATACCATTTGCAGATCACAAAACCCAATTCGTCGACCCTGGCCCTGCTACAGCATCGAACAGATTCTTAACGTTATCTTCAAAACGAGCTGGGTCCTTCGGAATTGACGACACAGGGCAACCCATGTGAGGTGACACTATACGACCCTCTTCGTGAATCATGGATTTGCCTGTCCCAACGGTATGTACTTCGGGATCGCCGAGCCTTCTGCGTATTGTTTGAAACGAACTCGGCCGACCAGCTATATTCTCACGTATGATCCCGTTGGCTGATAGGTACAATAGTCAGCTGGTACTTGTCATTCGCTGAGAGTACCCTAGGAGCTTTACCTCGAAGGCGCGAACAGATGACGAGCGTAAACCGCTTCACACCCCTGAAAATACCGAGGCCGAGACATCCGAAGCCCCATCTTGTCCACATACGCTCGACTCCTAACCTGAAAAGAAAACAGCTGTCAAAAGGTGCGAATGTTCGTCTTGGAGAGTGATCAGGAAGAGCGTCATCGCTGCTTGATGATCGCTTAGTTTGGTATGGCTAACACAACTTCTGGCTTAACATATCATCTCTCCCGGCGGAAGAGCCACAACCTCACTGCGTGGTAAGTCTATCTTGTATCCCTATCTGACAATCGAGGCTCACGGTAGTCGACTTTCTACCGTCATACCCACCGTAGCACGCATTAGGCTATGCTCATCTCCCCCCTTTATACAATCCCTCTCACCAACCCGTCTTACTTATTCAGTTGGCGAAGGAATCAAGGTCTTCTCAGTGTGGCTCTCAAGTTATCAAGTTCATGGTTACTCGGCCCACGAAATAGAATATCGGCGTACACCTCTACGAGCACCTCCGCCTACCATCCTGACGAGTGGAACGAAATACACCTACACAGTGGCGTGCTGGTCGTGGGATATCTCGCGAAAACGAGTCATGTTCGTCTCTGATCCTTGTGCTGACGCCTCCGAGTATGACGTTGAGAACATTAAGAGGCGGAACGAACTCGAACTGAGGTATACGTCTGGACTTTGTGGGAGTTTCTTTGCACGTTCCAAGGGAATCAGGGAGGTAGCGAAGGTTGGAAGAGTAATGTGGGAGGTTACGCTAATCAGGTTGAGGAAGACGAAACGCCTCATATGTGGTTGTCACGGTTGCCTGTATCTATGGGACATGTTTGTGAGGTTCATCGGGGAGAGTCCGATCGAGCGTTGAAAGATTTGCATTCTGACTCTTCGAAAGAAGCTTGAGTGTAATGAAATGCTTCCAACCCTTCGATACCCGGATTGTAATTCCAATAGCTGTAAGTTAGTTGTATTCGCCGCCTCTGTCTGACAGGATCTAGCTACTTGATGAAGTGCGCCGCTCGATCGAACTTACTTAGGTTTTCAGCCGTCGAATACTTGTACCCCAATCACCAGTCTCGTACTATCCGAGTATCCAAGCTTCCTCGAACACGCGAGGCTTTCCATTTCTTGTATATCCCGCAGATACATTATTAGCTGTTATGTTGCCTCCTTATACGTCCCATGACTCGTCTGACCTACATCACATCATACCACAAACCCACCTTCCTGCGATAGAACTACAACATGACGTATATCAAGGCCCAGAATCCTATTATCACATACAACTTCGCTGAAAGAGGGGATTGTTCATGATGATGGTATCAGTCTATATAAAACCTACTAATACAAGAGATATTGGAGAAAGCGTTACGGGTGATGGTTAGACGATGATAGCCACTTCCTTGCCCTCCTGACGATGTTCTGGTACGTCCTTCAGATCCACGGAGGAAGGCAACGTGTCCTCGTACGTCTCCCTGTACTCTGTAACCTCGACCGCAAGGGTCTTCATCTCGTGCGATGCCCTGTCGTTTTGCAACCACCCAAGGTGAAAGGGAGTGTGGCTCGCACCGATCTGATGAGCTCCATCCGGCGTTCGTGCAGAAGGCAGTGATATAGAGTTATCCGTTGTTCCTCTCGAGCTTCCGAGAATGCGGTTTGATGTGAGGCCGATCCGGATGATGATCATGTTGTAGACTATGGATATGATTGGGGATATCTATGAGGTAAGGAGTCCTGGTCAGTCATAGGCGAGACACGTATACAGAAACAACGGGTTTACCATGTCCAGTATAACGTATACACCGGGAGACTTCAACGCGAACGTAATGATAGCGGCGATGATAGTAAGGGAGTAGAGTGCGCCTGATTCGATGACGACTCGCAGCACGGGGGAGAGATGATCCGTGGTACGCCATTGCGTTGTGGTTCTATTGATCGTCCATATGCGGTACGCAAGCAAGCCTAAGTAAAGCAGTCATCGAATTGAAGGTTGTACGAGGACAGCTCTGGCGCAATATAAGACACATACTGGTAGCGGAGAGGTTTGTGACCAATGTCATAGAGTAAACCGCGGTGATGAACCGGCCCGTCTGCGTCGCGAATATGTCACCGGGATTCTCTGAGGCAGTGGCGAGAAAGATGTTATTCGCTATTGAGCACGCTGAAATCAGAGTTATCTCAGCTATAATGATTTCATAGCAGAAGAGAACAGCTCACCGAGCAAGCCGATCCATCCCACGATAGGGAACAGCACAATCCTCCAATCACTCTGCCAAACCACCCACGTACGGTAGATCTGCGACCGCCAACAGATTAGGGATGTCTTTGAACGTCTGAGATGCGGTAGCGGCTTACAACAACAGCATCGAGGATCAACGTCTGGGTGTTATATAAAACACTCTTGACGATGAAGGTAGTCTCCGACACAGTCTCGAAGTACGCCAGAGATCGGGATGGATCAATATTGAGGAACCCCTCACATATCCGAATGATGTTTGTGACCATCTCCTAACGCACATAGTAGTATGATAAATGAGGTGGGCTGTTTGAGACATTCAAGTGCGTTGTGCACTTACGGCGGTCGTCAAAATAAGAAGAAAAGCTGTGACACCTATCAACACGTATTTTGGAGACCGTTTGTGTCGATTGTGGTAGAGGATCCAAAACGTTAGAATGTACATAAGCACGCTAAATCCTTAGGGAGCAAATAACCGCGTTAGCAGTGCGCCCTGACAGGTGTTAAAAACAGTCGCGTACCGTACAAGATGGCCTCGATGGACGTGGAGATCAACCCGGCCTCCGTAAGTTGCAGCATCGTGGAGTGAGGAGACCCAGCAAACAACCTCTAGGCGGAGTTTATAAGCGTAGCGATATGGGAGGTCTGCAGAGAAAACCTGCAGAAGAGTCACTTTATGAGATTGGGACTTCTCATGGGCCGACTCGAAATGGAGGATGGCACCGCACGCACGGTACACCATGAACGACATCCTGTGTCCTGGGAGCTAATCGATAGGATCAATATCATGATCCCAATAAGTTCTACAAACGTTGTGGCGCAGCTGTGATTTTGTGTTAGTTGCACTGGCAGTATACGTAGTCAATTCGTGGGCTGCGATTTTCCTGTTCAGCCAGTCGGGCTGCGCGAGCGTGGAAGAAATGGCTGCTCTAACGAGCTCGCATCACTGCTCATTGATCATCTGCGCAGCTGTATGTTAACTTGTACTTCGTTTTAGCACGGAATACTTACGGTACGAGATGTTCCTCTCTGAGTCCTGACACTCGTCTCAAATTCCGAAGGACGACTGGGAAGCGCTTAATTGATGACAGGCTGGGCGCTTAGAACTGCCCGTTCTCTCCTCGCCACGCCCACGTCCATGGCCAGCGTGTGGCCTACATGGCCAATTGTGGGCACGAAGCATGACTTGGCACTGCCGCACAGGCAGTTTCTGGCAAGGAAATCTGACAGCCATGGGACGCAGTCTACAGGCCATGATTCCTATGAAACATGAGTCTTGAACGGGGCTCGCTTTCGTGTAGGTATTGTTTAACTCTTCAATATCAGCGAGGTGGCGCCAGGTACAACTATTACACTATTCTGCAAGGAACTTAGACTGTAAGCTCTATCAAATCTTCTGCGTACCGCTCATGACGCTCACTCTCAGGGCCATACTCACCAATAGGCATGAGACTGGGCTCGACACGACCAACGAACATGACATCGTGATCTCAATTCATGAATCATCAGATGATGTCGCACGAGTTAATGATACACACACGAGCTTATGGCTCTATATATCATGCGCCTGATACTTTCAGTATGGCTGCGAGATATATCAACTCTCCATCCGTCTGCAGAGCACCCAGACTCAATCCATCTACCCTATCTCTGCTGCAGCACTAACATCCATGGTTTTACCTTATAAAAGAGCTGGCCCCTTCGGAATTCATGACACAGGACTGCCAAAAGACGATAGCAACTATACGACTCTCTTCTTGATCCATGGGTTTGCGTGGCACAGCGGTAAGTGCCTCGCAATTATCGACCCTCTACGTATTGGTTGATGCGAATCTGCTCAGCTATATTTTCGCGGATGATCCCGTTTGCTGACAAGTACAACTGTCGCCTCGTGCTTGTCAACCGCAGAGACTATCCGGGAGCTTTGCCATATTCAGAAGACGAGCGTAAACCGCTTTACACCTCTGAGAATCCCGAGACGGAGACATCTGAAGCCCTTTCCCTCTTATCTACGTACGCTCAGACACGTGCCGTAGAATTCCACGACTTTCTGCGCGCATTCGTCTTGGAGGAAGAGCTAGCAGAGAAGAGCGTCATTGTGGTCTGCTGGTCGTTCGGCTCGGCATGGCTGACACAACTATTGGCGAATACATCGTCCCTTCCTACCGTGCAGCCGCAGCTGCACAAGTATATCAAACAGGTAGTGTGGCATGGTAAGCCAGCTCAGTCTTCACTTGTCTGCGCATGCTGACAATCGCCGGATTTTAAATTAGATCCACCGTACCACGCATTAGGCTATCCTCCCCCATCCGAGTTCTATCATCCCCTCACCGATCCATCTCACCCGGTCGGTGAAGGAATTAAACTCTTCCCAGCATGGGTGTCAGGCTACTACGAACACGGAGACTCGGCCAGCGAGCTCGAGCATCGTACGCCTCTGAAAGAACCCCCACCTACGCTCCACACGATGACTCCTGCCGACGTTGAACTCGCTCTATTCCCTGGCCCAGGAGAAGTTGGAGGATCTGACGAGGTGTACCTACACAGCGGAGTACGGTGCGGGCTGTGGGAGGTCTTGAGAAAACGAGCCCTGTTCGTCTCTGCACCGGCATCTGACGCCTCAGAAGATGAGGCTGAGAATATCAGGGGGTGGAACGATATTGGACTGAGGTATGTATGGTGCGACCAGTCTGTGTGGGAGCTGCCTTGGGCGACATGGGCGTTGCAGGAAGAGCTCAGTGAAGCGGAGAAGGTGGGAAGAGAGGTGAGGAAGGTCACGCTGATGCGGTTAAGGAAGGCGAACCATTTCGTATGTGCTTCCCGTGGCTGTCATAACGCCTTATCTTACATTTCTATGTCGTAGGTCCATTGGGATGCGCCCGAGCGAGCGTTGAAAGCACTGCTTTCTGACTCCCCAGAAGAAGCGTAATGCGATGCTCCCAGCCCTTCGGTAGTTGGTTCATATATCAAATACCTGTAGTTATATTCGTCTTTTCTACTCGACAGGGCTTCACTACTTAATCAGCCTGCTTCTTTATCGACCTCAAACTATCAGTTGTCAAATAGTGTCTCGGGAACCACTCCGGTACAGTCCACGCTTCTTCTGTCAGATCTGCGAGTATCAGTCCAGCTACAGCTTCGGCGCTGGTTTGCACGAAGACGTTGGTGAAAGGTGTGAGATCAGGATTACTCCAGTCGCTGGAGAACTTACCATGCGAACGCGCGTGGCATTCCATGTCCCGTATATCCCGCAGCGATGTATTGACCGGTCTGCTGCCCCTTTGAGGGGTCGATAACGGGTCCAACCTACGTCACACCACTCAGATGAAACTTGCGCTTTCATATATCAACTCTTTCACTTACGAACGGCTCCCCGGACTGCGTATATCCCATAATACCAGTCTAGCATAAATTGTCAGCCGCAATGCCTCAGAAGCCAGTAGTTCTCGACTTCTAGTCTTACCCATTCCATCTCAGGCTCCGTTCCGTTGTCAAATCTCCCAGGGAACACCGCAGGCAAGAAACCTCTAATCGCTTTCCCGACTGTCTCGTTCACCGTCGAGTCATCGACGACATGGAATTCGAAGTTTCCGTCTTTGGCGGCTTCTCGTCCTCCGCCAATGATGACCAGCTCGTTCTTATCTTCGTCCGCGCCCTTCCTGGGTCTTGGGAACCAATATTCGAAGCCTTCGTTGCCTACGAAGCCTTCTTTACCTTTGCCGAATGCGTCAGGCCTATTTGCGCGCGTACTGATGACTTGGCCTCGCGTAGGGACGATCTCGCCGTGCATGAAGGGAAGAAGGTGGGCTGCGTACCCATTCGTGGCGTGTAATACGGCGGAGCAGCGGATGTCACCGCGCGGGGTGTGCAAAGACCATCGCTTAGAAGATGAACCGGATACCTCGGAGATGGAAGTCACAGGGGTGCGCGTGTGGAGAGTTAAGTTGAAGCCTGGAGATGCTGCTTCAGCGAGGTTGTAGAGGTGGCTGACGAGTTTGAGTGGCCAGACGTTGTTCCCGGGAATCTTCACTGATGGGTAGGGCGCACCGTATTTCTGCAAATTTAGTTGAGTTATACGCTGTTTTGTGCTTCCTGTTGGCGGATGTGATTGAAATTACCTGCTCGGTTTCATCCTTGGAGAGCCATTCAACATCTGATACGTCTATTCCTGCGGATTTGGCAGCCTCGAACTCGGTGCGCGTGAGCTCCTCCTCTTGTTTGGAAAACAGGAGGATAACTCGGCCATCGTAGACCAGATCGACGTCATCTACTTTGTTTGTACCCTGTAGAATCTTGCGGATCTCTGATGAGGTGTAACGTTCTAGCTCGAGGGAGAGTATCGCATCTTCCTGGCCAAAAAGCTTAGAGAGTGAGGTAAAATGGGCGAAGGCGTGAGGGGTCAGATGACCTCCGTTACGGCCTAAACTATTCGTCAGAAATTCGTAGTACAAAATAATAGCTGGGTAGGCAAGTGCGTAACTTCCGTGTTGCTTACCTGTGGCGCCGCTACCTGTTATCGTCGAAAATGCCAAGGAGTATAAGAACTTGAATTAACTTAAGTTTATCTGATGCAAACGTACTACTTACATAACTCCCTCGCTTCCAGTATGACGGTCTTGAGTGGACCAGTCGTGTTCGACGTCCATTGGCCACTGGTAACAGCCCGAGAGAGGTGATAAGCCGCAGACACGCCAGTGATCCCACTGCCGATGATGCAGATATCTGCGTCTTCCGTGAGAGGACCCTCGCTACCGTGCGTCAAGGAAGGCTTGTGATCCTTGTCTAGATATCGCACCCAGAACGGTACCGTTCCGTTTGCTACGGGAAGACTTGGTGGTTGTGCGTTGAAATGAGATGGTGGGAGACGGAGGACTCCTTGATGAGCTGCGTGCACATGAAGAGGAACTGACAGGATCGACATGACTGTTAGTCCAAGGGTAACCTGTGTTACAACCATTGTGGGAAGGCGACGAAATGTACCGAGCTCGAGATGACGATAACAAGTTGACCTACGCAGTAGCCCAGATCTCGACCGCGTTCTCTCAGATCTAGTCTAAGATCGTGATGAACACTCACTGACACGAGCTTGACTTGTTTGCTCAGGATGTAGCGGTTATACAACACATATGAAGGAAAGAACCGATACTCGACCCTTTTGAGATTTGGAGTTTATGTCAGGCCAGACCAGGTTGGTTATGGGCCGTCGTAGATCAAAGCCAAATAATCATAACCAAACAAACACCGGGACAGTGTCACGTAAGGTTCGCTATGCTACACATCCACAGAGACTCATATATTCTCGCAAGCTGGCAAGTATGCTGCAGTTAACATGAGATTAAGTATATCTCCTTTACCACATGCCAAGCCTGCTTGACGTGGTCTCCTTCTCATTTAGCAACGATCGTAGGTGGTTCGCATTATCCCTCTCTTCGCAGTCAGCAGTGTCGTCGCTATTCCCCTTCATAGCTTTGCCCAGGATAGCCCCGCTCCCAGAGTCTTCGATATCTCGCCATACTATCGAGGGAACATGAACAGTGTCGTCGATGGTAGTAGTCACAGTTCGAAGGTTGTGTGCGAAGACGACGGCACTGGCCGTAGTAGCATTGCCTTCCATGTCTAGCATGAAGCATTGTGTGTGTATTAGAATAACGATAACAGTTGGGTAGAGGCCCTATGGAAAGTAAGATCATCAAATCAGCTCGATTCCCAAGAGTCAAGATCTATAGTCGATACTCACAACTATAGTACTCGTTTGAAAGTCGTACACTTCAAGGGCGAAGTCCAATCGAGGGATCTTATTAATCGCACCGTCCAATACGCCAATATTAAGCAAGACTTCGGCAAGCTACATATCTGCTCATGAGTAGCTAGGAACGTTTTAGGTAACGAAGAGTAGACTTACGAAGAACAAGGTGTATAAAATGCCTGTGTCAACAATTATGAGCATAGCTTTATATACCGGAGATCGGTTGTGCATATCAGCCATGAATGCCTTCAACATCCTTCGGTGCATCCTAAGATAAAATTGCCGCGTTGTGAGCTATAACTGGAATACTACCACTGAAGTGCGTATCCTGGGCTTACCATGTTTTAATCGCTATCATCAGCGTGGACGCCGCAGAGGTCACGA
Organism: Irpex lacteus; assembly: GCA_001986395.2. Classification (NCBI taxonomy): domain Eukaryota; kingdom Fungi; phylum Basidiomycota; class Agaricomycetes; order Polyporales; family Irpicaceae; genus Irpex; species Irpex lacteus. Next base: position 48,567 of record MQVO02000045.1, on the reverse strand, counting down.
ACTGAGCCCAATACGCAGCTGATTGAATGTTTCTACAGAACTCCGGATGCTCGAATTGCCCGAAGGCCAGACCCGCATCCGAACGTGCTGCACAATAGCTCAATAGAAGACTGAGAACTGGGGCGAAGTATCGCGTCAGCCTTCAAATACACAGTCCATGCGATATCACTCACCAAGGAAGACGAACCAAGTAGTACATGGGATCAACATGAAGAAGTATTCTCGTCCATGAGACCAGAACGCCCGGACACGCCACAGCACGATCGCATCTCCCAGCATCGTCTGTGGAGTAGATACATCGATCATTTAGTATTCTTTCCGGTGTTATATCAACAGACGATGCCGATGACGCACCATGAACGCATAGAGGACGTCGACTGCGAGCGACAATCTGAGGACTGAGTCAGTTGATTTGTTGTAGCGCTCATCAAGTGTGTCCGGATGGGTGTCAACGAATGTTGTGTGCAGTTCCGCGACGACGTTCCTGACGTCTATCACCCAGAGTGTGATATCCATGAAATACATGAGAGCGACAAGAATCCATATCGTAAACGACGATTTGTTTCGGCGTCGAGTTTTGTGGCTATTAAATATGGTCGGCTCAGCGCACTCTATCGTGAAAGTAAGATGAACTCACAGGAGAATAATACTGGCTTTAATGGCCAGGACGGTGTAGATGGCTATCAAGACGCGAGGGTGGTAGGTCCAGCGTCAGTATTTGACTGGTACATTCCATAACGACAGCTCCGAGTCTCATAAGTCAGAGTTAAACGTTAATTACTTACCTACAAGCCATGTTTCGATGACAACCGAGATAAACAGGCGTATGATGTCGGTCCCAATCTTCTGCAAAACCGCATTATCTGTGCTTTGGGGCGTCATGCTTCAGTGGCACAAGTGTCAGAATACAGACAAATGTCAACGGAGGATCCCTAGCTGTTTCGTTATATGCCAATGCTGTAATGGAGCCCTGAGTACGCCAGAGCATGAGGAGACCTGTCCTCGCCACTGAAAGCCGTGATAGCGATGGATACAAAGAGGCGGGGATGTGCGCGGTTCGTTCTAGCACCGTTTGTGGCTGGTGTGGCTTCCTAACGGATAGTCGGTGGATCCTTGGGGATCAAAGCTGCAGTTTGGATGGCCACACTCATCATATCCACCGAGGCATTTTAAAAAAACTGCCAGCATACGTTACAACAGCATTCTCATATCGAACCGCCTTGGACGGTGGGCTTCTTACTGATACGATGGGATCAAGATTACATCTGTTTGAGAAGGAGCATGATGAGCTCCCGAAATTGAGCATTGATCGTGAGCGTTGGAATGGGAGACGAGTGAGCGATTGTGAGGGCTGCAGTGGAAGATGTGTGAGCACTATCGTGGCCCGGGTTGGACGCGAGCAAGTATGTAGCCGTGAGATCTAAAGAACGGCAATGTCAGAACATATTCCGCAGTACAATATGGGGAAGAAGAATACACCTCGGTAACAATCCTACGTTTTAACGATCTTTGTTAGCCTGTCATCAGTCCAGTGCAGCGGCTTGTATTTCATCGATATGAATCTCCTCCCGGCTTAATGACCGGCGAGCTTGATATTGGAAAACTGACTGACATCAGACAACCGCAGTGCGAAGTGATAACCTCCTGTCATCTCTGGTCATGCGTCGTGAGAGAGAACGATGCCGGTTCTGCAGCTGCGGTCACCTGGTGTCACAGGTTCAGTTCTGCAGTACATCATATTAGAATATGAAACTAATCATCCTTGCGTGCTTCCAAAATCCCATTTGGTTCTATTCCCATCCTAGGCTGAAAAGACCGCAGATAGATCTCCGTATCAGACCTTTCTTCACTGTCATTATCGCTTCTCTTGGTCGTATTGTCCAGGACCCCGCTCCCTAGACCTTCCATGTCTCTCCAGCCTATCGATGGGATAGTCATTGTGTCATCCGCAGTGGTAGTGTCAACTCGGCGCCCTGGGATGCGATTGTCGTCGAAGTTGATGGTGGTAAGCGCGGCGGTGTTGCCCTCCTTGTCGAGCATGAAGCATTGTGTATGTACGAGGATGACGATGATGGTCGGGTAGATGCCCTGCCAAGAACAAAGTTGTCAAATTATAGTCATTTCATCCTTGTAACTTGTACTCCAGACTTACGACCATGGTACTGGTTTGGAAGTCATACACTGCGAGGGCAAAGTCTAACCGGGAGTCCTTATTGATTGCGCCGTCCAGCACGCCGATATTGAGAAGCACTTCGGAAAACTACGTGTCCATTAATCAGCATCTACACCAATTATACCTAATAGTAGGAAGAAAACGTACGAAAAACAAGGTGTACAAAATTCCAGTGTCGACCAGTATGAGCATAGCTTTGTTCGCGGGAGAGCGGCCGCGCAAGTCGGTCATGTATGATTTCACCGTCCGTCGATACATCCTATAACGAGGAAGCGATAGTATATGTGAGCTATGAGCCTTTGGCACTGCTACTAAAGCCTGAGGCAAAACGCTCGGCATACCATGTTTTGATACCTATCATCAGCGTAGAGACGGCAGAAGTCGCAAGCTGTGCCCAATACGCGGCCGACTGGATGTTTCTACAGAATGCCGGATGTTCGAACTGTCCAAAACTGACTTCTCCATCTGAACGCGCAGCGCAGTAGCCTAGCAGGACCGTCAAATCTGGAGTTAAATGCGTACATATCAACCCGTGCTCTGTTTCCTTTAAGTTTGACTCGTGGGCGGCACTCACTGACGGAGCCGAGCCAAGTTGCGCACGGGATCAACATGAAGATGCGTTCTCGCCGTCCATGAGACCAGAACGCATAGACACGCCGTAACACGATTGCATCTCCCAGAATCGTCTGTAAAGGTCGATCGACCGATCAGTCAGTACCTGCTGGAGTACAACGTAGGACTCGAACTGCGACATACCATGAACGAATAAACGGCATCATCTACAAGTGACAGCTTGAGGATAGAGTTGGTTGATTTCCTGTAGCGCTCGTCGAGAGTGCCGGGGTGGGTATCGATGAGCGTTGTGTTGAGCTCCGCGACGACGTTCCTGACGTCGACGACCCAGAGGAAGATATCCATAACGTATATGAGGAGGACAAGGATCCACATCACCAACGCCGACCCATTTCGACGGCGATCTTCGTGGCTATTAGAGTATCACGTCCCAACAGAAATAAGTATTCCGTTAGCGATAAATCATCACATCACACTCTATCGAAAGAGCGTGCAGTACGCTGAAATGACGTACAGGAGGATAGTTCCGGCTTTCACGACCAGAATGGTGTATATGGCTGCCAAGAATGCGACCGATGGAGATCAGGCGTCAGCACTTGCCAATTTCTTTATTCATGCGATCTAAGGTGAGATTACGTACCTACGAGCCATGTCTCAAGGACGACCGAGACGAATGAGCGCACGATGTCACTTCCAATGCTCTGCAAAATGGCAATATCCGAGCTTTGAGCAGCCATTGTTTGGTTGCACTGGCACTTGAAGGAATGTAGGTGTGGCGGTGGTATGGCGTCGAGTGAGATATGTCTCCTGCTATGATATTCTGTCCTCGTTCCGCCTATATGAGACTTGAACGTGTAAGTTTCCGCTGTATCAACAAACTGTTCAGTGGTGCTCACCCATGCCGGACAGCTTGTCAGCAGATAGAACTTAAATGGTGCCTTTGGAGACTCTGAAATTTGGTTCGTCAGACAGGTGAAATACTACAAGCCGACAAACCTCGAAGTAATCTCGTATCTCTAGGATTGGACGTTTGGGTACAAATGTCGGTCATTGATGCGTGCGTCCTCGTTCCTTCCAGACTCACTCACTCGCAGTCACCACCGCGGGGTCTCCTACGGGATATATGAGGCTCCCCGTCGTGCCCGCCGAGCAGATCTTTAATCGCATTGACCTTATGGTTCTGTCATCGCACGATGTCAGATAAGACTTAAGTTAGGAACATCAGGGCTTCGAGACTCACATATCATCTCCTCGGCCCTTCGCTGGGACCACGTTGAGTGCACATCTTCATCGCTGGTTCCTAGACTTCATTGCCGTCCTGGGTGCCGATAATAAACGTTAACAGCCAGGACCGGTTCCTTGATGTCCTCAACGCGTCTTGTATTTTATTTCATCCTCGTCACGATGCATAGTCTAATTGAGAGGGCTCCTCCGACACACGTTGCATTTGCGGGAGAATTCGACTCTGTGTTGATGTATGAAACCAAGATTTTTCAGGTACGTTACCGACAGAAGCCTCTCATCGGGTCGGGACTTGGTTCTGCTACTTATGCTTGAATTGCTTGAAATTCCGACATCTGTTTCTCGTGCTTGCCATCCGACGCAAGAAGCTCTTCAACCCAAGGAGGTTAAGACGGCGTCTGTATAGAGCATACAGCCAGAGGAGAAAGACAGTCAGAACGCACCCGGGCATAGTCTCACATGTTCATGTGTGCTTTGCCCTGGGCCTGTCATCAGTCTTCGACAGCCACCTGCCAGTGCAATAACTTTCGATCAAGTGATAGCGAAGCGTCAGCTCGTCGATTGAAAGGAGGAAACGAGAATAGGGAAGGAATAACTGGCGAACTTACTTAGGTAGTTCGCGTGGCGTGGTACTCTCAATACAGACGTCTAGCTTATCCCTGTAGTAAAACCAGACGACTGTACTAGGTGAGAAATACTGACCAGCATGAGCGACGAAAACCTACACGGAGAAGAGACGGTGGCGGTGTGGGAGGGCAGTAGTTCAGTGGCGGACGCTGGTATCAAACCGAGATTTTTTTGCGGGAGAATTTGACTTTGGTAATTAATGTATCAAACCAAGTTCTTCAGGTACGTCACCTATTGAGGCCTGTAAGTACAGCCTATAAACAATATTGGGACTGGGATAGAGACAGAAACTTGTTTCTTTGCTTCTGCTATAATTGTGCTTGGTATTCGGCGTCATTTTCTCGTGCTTGCCATTCGATGCAAGCAGCCCTTCAACCCAGGGAGGTTAAAATACCGTCTGCATAGAATAGCCTGCCAGAGGAGAAAGACATCCAAATGTCCATGCATGCGTTACCCCTTAGACCTGCCACAGGGGAGGAATAACTGGCGAACTCACTTGGGTAGTCACGGTGGTGGACGTTCGTCTCAGAGCTCGTGTTCGGCGATCTCGGACCTATCGGACTCAATTTCGACGAAGGGCACGTGATGCATTTCGACGCGATCGCAAGGACGTGGCCAATCAGGGCGCTTGAGCCACCACCGCTGCGCTAAGCTGTTCAGCACAACTCTCCTCCAAACCACTTCGACCTCGGTACACGTCTTTTGTTTATATCTATAGCTTTATTACTGACTATATCTGGTACAGCAATGGGTCCCCCACATCGCACGGCAGTCTTCCTCTGGTCACTGCTCGTGCTCGCGAGCTTCGTCATTGCGCAGCGCGAGCCGGAGAGCACCATCTCCTACTTCCAGAACCTACCCGCTCGACTCTTCTTCTTCGACGATACCACTTCTGTCGTATACCATGACGCGCAACTGGGAAACGTGTATGTGTCGGATAACGAGGGAAAGGCATGGAAGCGGGCGGATGATGTTCCTGAGGGAAAGGCGGCAATGGTGATAGAGCATCCGTTCGACAACAATTATGTGCGTATCTCAACTGCTCTGACATATAGCATCTTTTGTGCTGGAAGACTCTGTTATCACCCTCCTGGCACCTCGTTGAACATGCAAGGTCTAACATGTCCTCGGTTCGGAGAGTGACAGTAGAGCGATCGAATTCGCAATGATATCGTGTCACACGTCATAAATACACAGCTCTAACTTCTCCATAACACAGGCATTTATTCTAACAAAAGGGACGACACACTATCGAACGGATGACCGCGGCAAGACATGGCGATCGTTCAACGTCCCCGTACCTCCAGCTTACATAGGCAAACCCATCTCCTTCCACTCCGACCCAAAGAAATACGGCTACATTCTCTACCAAGGCACCCGCTGCTCGTCCGGGATCTTCGGCCAAACATGCATGGACGAAACGTATTACACCAAAGACGCGTTCTCCAGCGAGGCGCAGTTGCTCTTGAGCGATACAAGCAAATGCCAATTCGCACACAGCACCAAGGACTTCAAACACGATGCCCACCCCGACCTCGTCTACTGCGTCGCGTTCGACTCCACAAGCAGTAACGGCATGCACTCCCTCTCCTCCAGCAAACTCTTCTCCTCGACCGACTTCTTCTCCAAAGACCAACGCGTCGAGGACCTCGGGATCGGGAAGAACGCGCGGGGCGTCGTCGCCTTCGCCATCGTCTCCAAATTCGCCGTCGTCGCCCTACGGGACCTAACCAGCAACACGGGCGACATGCTCCTCTACGTGACCATCGACACCAACACGTGGGCCAAGGGCAAATTCCCCCACGCGTCCTCCGCCCAACTGCGCGAAAACGCGTACACGATCGTAGAGAGCACGACGCACTCGTTGGGCGTGGACGTGATGCTGCACGAACGGAACACGATCGGGACGTTGTTCGTGAGCAACTCGAATGGGACGTACTTCACTGAGAGCCTGCACGATACGAACCGGAATAAGTGGGGGTACGTCGATTATGAGAATCTGTACGGCGTGGAGGGCGTAGGACTTGCGAACGTCGTGGCGAATGCGCCGGAGGTGGAGGCGCGTCGCGAAGAAAAGAAGATCCAGAGCAGAATCACGTTCGACGACGGACGGACATGGACGCGCCTTCGACCACCTAGTACCGACGCGGACGGCCGACGGATCGAATGTAACCCGTCAGACGACGACTGTTCGTTGCACCTGCACAGCGTGACAGACGCGCGGAACTTTGGGCTGGTGTTCTCGTCGCCTGCGCCGGGGTTCGTGATGGGCGTGGGGAGCGTCGGGGAGTATCTAAAGCCGTATGAGGAGTGCGATACGTGGATGAGCGACGATGCTGGTGTTACGTGGCGCATGGTGAGGAGGGACGCGCATCTTTATGAGTTTGGGGATTCGGGGAGTGTGGTGGTTGTGGTGGGGGATGAGGAGGTTACGGATGAGGTGCGGTATTCGACTGATCTTGGGAGGACTTGGTGAGTTGAGTTCCCTTCTTCCTCTTCCTTTCCTTTCCTTTCCCCTTCCCCTTCCCCCTGCAAACTACTCTGACGGTCTCTTATCTTTATCACTGAACAGGAAAAAATACAACATCGGCATAAAACTGCGCGCACGCCTACTAACCACGATCCCCGACTCGACCTCGCAAAAGTTCATCCTCTTCGGGCAAGTGTCCAAGCGCGACCAAAACCAAAACGCGAATAACGGACCGGTGGCGGTGGTGTTCCTGGATTTTGCGGGGACGAGGAGTAGGCAGTGTGCGGACAGCGATTTTGAGGATTGGCAGGCGCGGTCGGCGAGTCATGAGTGTTTGATGGGGCATAAGGTTCGTCTTGTTTTTTTTTGTGGTGAGGGTGGTGAGGAGAAGGAAGGTATGCGGGTGCTGATGGGATGGGTATGTAGCAATATTATAGGAGGAGGAAGGCGGGGGCGGATTGTTATGTGGGGAAGAAGTTTATCGACCCGATCGCCAAGTATGAAGACTGTCCGTGTACGGATGAGGATTACGAGTGGTACGTTCTCTTCTCCTTCACGCTACCAATTCACTAAATCTAATACCTCCCAGCGACTACAACTTCATCCGGCAAGGCTCCCAATGCGTCGTCGTCGGCCCCGAGCCGATCCCCGCGGGGGTGTGTGCGCCCGACGACGCGAAGAAGACGTACATGGGCTCGTCGGGGTATGTGAAGATCCCGGGGAACACTTGTGATCGCAACCGCGGGCTGAAGAAGGACGAGAAGGTGGAGAAAAGTTGCTCGCAAGGTGAGTTTTGAGGGTTTTTTTTGGATATTGGGTGGTGTAGTGTGGTGAGAGGGTGTAAAAAATGCTGATTTTTGTGGGTTTGTAGCGCAACCGCAGGAGGGCGAGATTATTCATCAGATTGTGAGTTTCTACTGCTTGTTTGTGTGTTCTGGAAGAGCTGTGGTTGACGTTCTTCGGGATAGACGGAGTTCCCAGCTGTGGTACAGCAGTACTCGTACTTTAAGCAATCACAAGTTCGTATTCCTCACACGTTAGACCAGACACGTATTAAAACTGATACTCTCCAGACGATCCTCGTGCGACTCGCCGATCACAGCATCTGGCAGTCAAGCAGCGAAGGCTACTACTGGCAACAAGTCCTCCCCAACGAGAAGTTCGTCGCGTTCTACATGCACGCCTACAGCCACGACCGCGCCTACCTAATCACCGAGTCGCAAAAATACTACTACACAACCGACACCGGCAAAACCTGGTACTCGCTCGACGCGCCCCTCCCACCAAACGGCTTCGGCCTCGCCGTGCTGCACTTCCATCCCATCCACTCCGACTACCTCATCTGGACGGGCCAGAAAGACTGCGCGGCGTTCGGACCGAACTGCCACGTCGAGGCGTTCTACACGACGGACAACGGCCGGCGGTGGCATGATATTGACTCGTATGTAAGGAACTGCGGGTGGGCGAGAGACGCGGAGCTGCGCATCGACCCGAACCAGATTTTGTGCGAGTCGTATGCGAAGAAGGCCGGGAACCAGAAGTTCTTCCAGAATGATAATCCCCTGGAGTTGATCAGTGGGACGGAGTTTTATAGTCGGAAGACGAAGCTGTTTAACCATGTTGTTGGGTTTGCGAAGTTTTCGGAGTTTTTGATCGTCGCTGAGGTGAGTAAGGGTTTTGTCTGGGTGGTTGGAGGGTGTGCTGAAGTGTTTGTTGGGTGGGTAGTATCAACCGGAGAAGCATTCCCTCGATTTGCAGGTCTCGTTGGACGGGAGAAGTTTCGCGACGGGACTGTTCCCGCCGACTCTCCGACTCGAACAGCATGTAAGTCGCCGCTTCACACTGACAACAGAGTATCAGAGTCGAGAATTTGACCGTGATTATTTTTTACGCAGGCATACACGATCCTCGAGTCAAGCACCAAATCGGTCTTCCTCCACGTCACCGTCTCAGAACAGCCAAACCTGTGGTGGGGCGATATCCTCAAGTCGAACTCGAACGGAACGTACTTTGGCGTGTCCGTCGACTATGTGAACCGCAATGTCAACGGCTACGTCGATTTCGAAAAGATGATCGGGTTGGATGGCATCGCTCTTATCAATGTCGTTGGGAACCCGCATACGGCGCCGTTGACGGGCACCAAGGAGATTCAGACGAGGATAACGCATAATGATGGTTTGTTTGGTGTTCTTTGGGTGTTAGATGTGCACTGATATGGTGCTTTCAGGCGGTACGTGGAAGTCGTTGTCACCGCCTTCTGTAGATTCACACGGCAACAAGTATGATTGCACCTCGACGGTAAGAAACAATATTTCTTTAGAGATGCCGTCAACTCATTGTTTCAATAGAGCTGCGCCTTGCATGTCCACGGATTCACCGAACGTTTCGATTCGCGCGCCACGTACAGCACACCCTCCGTACCCGGCTTGCTCATGGCAGTCGGCAACGTCGGCGAGAAGCTCGCGCCTTACACCGACAGCGACACCTTCCTCAGCCGTGACGGCGGTTTCACATGGGAGGAAGTGCACAAGGATGCCCACCTCTGGGAGTTTGGTGACTCTGGTTCAGTTCTGGTCATGGTGAACGACGAGGAACCGACGGACCACGTCATGTTCAGTACCGATGAGGGTCTGAACTGGCGCGAGTATCGCTTCTCGGACGAAAAGGTCAGGGTGAAGTCTATCGTGACCGTGCAAGAGGATACGAGTCGCAGATTCATCCTCCTTGGGTTCTACCCTCGCTCCAAGGATACTGCTGTTGCGGTTCACTTGGACTTCTCTGCGCTCACTCACCGTCAATGTAAGCGTCGCAATTCAAACTGTCATGACACATGGAGCTGATTTACTGGTCCAGGTGTTTACGATGAAAATGATCCTAACCATGATGACTTCGAGCTCTGGAGTCCTAGTGAAAGCCGTACTGAAGCTTGTCTGTTCGGACGCCGGGTAAGTACCAATTTTGACTGTGCTGTCAGATGTTCTAATAAGTTCGATGGCAGACTTTGTACCATCGACGCAAGCGAACAGCAAATTGTGTTATTGGTGATAGGCAGAAGGTTGAAGCAAAGATCCAGGAACACTGTGAATGCTCTGCAGTCGATTTTGAGTGGTAAGACATCCCACCTCTGCGCCATCAGGTCGGTCACTGAGATTCTCCCCAGTGAATTCAATCATCGAAGAAATGCAGATGGCGAGTGTGTTTTGGAAGAGGGCACAGAGGCGCTTGCCAGCGATGACTCGTGTCGGGGTGACGATGAATTCTGGTACGAGAGAACCGCGTACCGAAAAGTCCCCATCTCGTCCTGCGAAGGTGGCCTGCGTCTGGACCAAGGTACTCCCCACAGATGTCCTGGAATCAAAGGACATGGATTCTTCTTCTGGCTGTTCGTGTTGGCCATCCCTTGCCTATTCGCTGGTTTGGTCGGTTACTGGTTCTACCACAAGAGCGGCCTTGCTAGAGGGTGAGTACATTTTTCCTGTCCAACTCAAACGCATAGAGCTCACGATTTTCGTACAGAACTATTCGTCTGCCTGGACCCGAAGGAAACTCTAGATACTCCGGTGGCTCCGGCGTTCTCTCTACTCTCGCGTCTGTTCCGTGGTTCCTCATTGGCCTCGGCGGCATTGCGTGGGAGTGGGTATCTTCAAAATTCGAGTCGACGACTACAAGGTTCAGACCGAGAAGAGGGTACAGGCATATTCCTGTCGATGAGGATGCACAGATACTACGCTTCGAGGACGAAGATTGAGGGTTCCGTGTGGAATAGTGCCGTAATATTATTTTTGTCCGATACGATATACTACGTTGGAATTCTCCCCTGCTGTCTAGTTGTGTATATGTATGCACGTACTCTTTTGTAAATTTGATATATAGAAATTTCACTAGCTTACTACTGTGCACATACGTCTCACATGGGTCTAGAGTGGCGGAATCATGCGATGGGTTCGAAACTTCGCAAATCCGCGTCAGCCCTACTCTGAACGTTATCATTGATCTTTCAATCGTGCAGGATCTACTTTCTATGGCAAAGGTGTTCTACTTGTCACGCAGTATCCGTTCGTTTGCTTGTCCTAAGCTGACTTGAGACGGCGCGGACGGGCTTAAGGAACCACCCTGTTTCTCCACCTCTACAATTGCAACCTCGCGTAGCTCCAAAAAGAATCGAGACACGAGTATGCCCGTGAACCTAGAAAGAGTGAGCGTCTGTAGAGTGAGTGAGGGATGGAGGCCGTACGTGTGCAGGATAGACGTGACGAGGATAGTATTCTATGGTCGTGCAAGAAATAGTCAACAATAAACTAGATTGTGAATGGTATCGATGAGTACCTTGATAAGCAGGACTGCCAGGCCAAACCCGAGCAACGTACTGAACGGGTTGTGAAACTATGAGCCACGACCTGAAGTGCGGTTTCTCTATGCGCACTCACACGAAATACAGTGTTCCTGTCATGAACGTCAGGGTGTTGATTCAAATCATTGAAGCGTATCCGTGCGAGCACTAACCGTCACGCATCAGCCTCTCTGTCACGTTCGCAGCTTTAACTTGATGGAGGTCTTTTACGTATCTGTAGGTCTTTACCCATGTTAGAGCTACCGCCAGAGTATCACCAGCGAGGACACAGATACGTGTAGCCATGATAGCTGCACGGAGCGTGGTAAGCTTTAGGGAAACGTATCGAATAAAGACAGAACCAAACCACTAAGGAGAGAAATGTACGGAATACTAAGCTGACACCGAAACGAATCGAACATGACTGGTATCACGTACTTATGTTGGCTTGTTTGCGAAAGACGGGAAATGGCGAGACACCAAACTTGTTGGTAGAGCCCATTGTATACCGCTGATCGTGACGTGAAGAATATCATCTGCGTAGCAGGTTGCCCAATCAGCCATATATCGAATGCAAAGCAGGATATCGTCACCAGATACATCACTAGAGATGTAGACACAAGGCTGAATACCGCGATGAAAACTGGGGTGCTGCGGTTCCATATTATGCTCACTCTCCAAGCTGTAAATACTGTGTTGTCGATGTCAGCCAATACGACAAGCCCAATATCTCCGTAATGGACACGCACAGGACGTACAAAAACTTAGAATGAGGGTGAAGACCTCGTAAAATCGCTGCAGTACAGCGCAGCTTTGGAGCAGACTTAGTGCAACCGGATTGCGGGCCAAATGAAGTCTCACCTCTAAAGCAGTCAACTGTTTAGTGGAATATTATGGATCGTCTATAACAGATAATACACGTACTTGTACGTTTGATGTAAGATCTAGAGTAACCAGGACCACCGCGAAGGACAACAGGGCGTATCTGTTAGCGACAAAAAGAAGAGTACCCTTGGAGCACTTTTGTTGCCATATACACCGTACTTCACGATGAAGCGTCAGGAGGTGGTCATAAGTTGCTAACGCTGGCACATGCAACGGCGTGAGAACCATTCAGGTATGATCATTGCATACCGTACCGAGAATCAGAGAATGGACGTATTTTTCGGTCCGTCTATCGCAAATTGTCAGTGCAGCATCGGGAGAAAGAAAACCACTGGGATTTTACGCTTCATATAATGCCTTAACGTCCATCTTCACTTCGTTTCAGTAGCCACAGCAGCCAACCCACGAACCTAGGGGAAAGAATGTCAGCCGGTACCTACAGTATGCACGTCCTATTTGTAGTCCGTTAGAAGAATGAGTATGAACCCCACAATCCGACAGCCGTCGGATGAGGAAAGTGGAGGCGGCCACTGAGCAGCCTCCAATTCAGTCAAACGTAATTCACTGGGGGGGATACTAGTTAGAACTGTACGTGAAACACGCACGCCACCAATATATCTGGAAGTCATACTATGGTTAACAAAACCACTTGTTTTCCATCCATCAGGAACTAAGCAGACAAGATTCTCATACAGCGAATGACTTACTGGGTGTTTACCTTGTTCTAGCTCACGACAGGATCTACGGACATTATCGACTCTGTAGAGTCAAGCTTCGGTCCAAGTCCGGTATATGTCACAAGGCAGAACAAGAAGGTCTATATCTCAATCACGTTGAGAGTATGCCAGTGAGCATCTCATACTAGACGCGCTCTATCGCTGGACAGCTGACAGCCTGCGAAACGTGCGTATGGCAGAATAGCTGTTACCTACGGAGCCGAAATTAAACACTCACTTGTTCACAGTGGTCAGTCTACTTCAAAGCTATATCCACGCACCTCTCGTACTTGACTATATGATCATCGGACGCTTTCGTCGCGTCTTGAGATTCAAAGCTGGAAGACACTTTGCGAGTCAGTTGTAGTGAGCACGTCGTATGACCTTGTGGGATATATATTTTGGATTGTTTGGAGCAGACGGAATTGATACCAGGGTTTTGACTGAAAGAGAGGATGGTGGAAGGCACAGTGGACTGGCGCCGACGCCACAACGGGCAGTGGATTCGGACGAGCGTCACTGCGGTTGGCTGGTTTCTTCGAATTCACTTACTCATCGACCGCCTTATCACAATATTGAAAATCTATCGTTGTCGGTAAAGTTCCCCCGTTTTTCAGAATCTGAGTTGGTGCTGATTTGGTCGTATATTTCTTACTTAGACTCAGGCTGAAGTCGACATTAAAGGGCAGGTATCAACCCTCCGAGTCCGCTCGTCTTCCGTGATCAAGTCCACTTCGTCACGATGGCATGCCTCTCTTGTTACTAAATAAAGGGACTCATAGACACGCTAAAATGTATGGAATCACGCCCTTCCTCTCTAACACCACTTCTGTATCTGCAATGTCTCTGGAGTTGTCGCCCTCAAACACTGGACGTCAGTCTGCTCAACTTGAACCTGCCATATTAAATGATTGCCACGTCTCCCACTTTTCACAGGCAACCAACCAAACTTTCAACGACAGACAGTGATCGGGAGAAAGCTCCTTGTTTACGAGAATCTGGCCGGTACAACATTCTCGGTTCGCATTCGTTCACAAGACGATGTGTCTTGCCCTCCGGGTCTTCCGCAAGCTATCGGAGAGTTTGGGCCTTGATCTTTGCCCTCAGTTTTTCCTGTCAGGTATGCTGTGTTCGTTCTATTAATATCGATTGAGATGCTGATTCCTGTGACACCAGGTAGATCTTCCTGTAAGCTTCTACGACGCATAGGCAGACAAGACAGGAGACTATTGCTGCGATCGCCTGATGTCAGTCAGTTTTCCCAGATCACACTCGCTGGTACTTTAGCCGGGGGAAAGTTCCACACAGATGAAATAGAAGCCGTTGTAGTGGACTGATGACAGGTCAAAGAAAATCATTGAACGGTGCACTATTCTCCCCATATTATTGAGCCAATTGTTTTCTGATGTTGCGGTCCTTTAGATTCAACGGCTGTGTACTTCCTCGTACAACCGTAAGTAGTATTCACATATCTCGCACCACAACGCTCACAATCACTCAACAACGCTCACGATCAAGGCTAAATTTCGTAAGCGCATTATGCTCCTTCTCAAACAGATATAATCTTGATCCCATCGTATCTGAGAGAAGCCCGCTGTCCAAGGCAGTTCGACATGAGAGTGCTGTTGCAACGTATGCTGGCAGTTCTTAAAAATGCCTCATTGCATATGATGAGTGTGGCCACTGCAGCTTTGATCCCCAAGTATCCACCGACTATCCGTTAGGACGCCAACTAGCAACGAACGGTGCTTGCACGAACCGCGCACATCCCCGCCTGTTCGTATTTATTGCTATCACGGCTTTCGCTGGCGGGGACAAGTCTCCTCATGCTCTGGGGTGCTCAGGACTCCATTACAGCATTGTTATACAGCCAGGAATCCTTCGCTGATACTCGTCTGTATTCAGGCACTTCTACCACCAAAGCATGGCACCTTCAGACAGTGCGGTTTTGCAGAAGATTGGGACCGACGTCATACGCCTGTTTATCTCGGTTGTCATCGAAACATGGCTTGTAGGTAAGTAATTAACTCTAAATTACGAGACTCGGAGTTGTTGCCATGGAATATAGCAGTCGAATACTGACGCTGGACGTACCACCCTCGCATCTTGATAGCTATCTACACCGTCCTGGCCATTAAAGCCAGTACCATTCTCCTGTGAGTTGATCTTACTTTCACGACAGAAGGTACTGTGCTGAGCGCGTATGATAGCCACAAAACTCGACGCCGAAACAAATCGTCGTTTATAATGTGGATCCTTGTCGCCCTCATGTACTTCATGGATATTACACTCTGGGTAATAGACGTCAGGAACGTCGTCGCGGAACTAAATACAACATTCGTTGACACCCACCGTACGGACACACTTGATGAACGCTACAACAAATCAAATGATTCAGTCCTCAAGTTATCACTCGCAGTCGACGTCCTCTATGCATTCATGGTACGTCATTTGTACCGTATGTCCGACATAACAATGGAGAGAATACTAAACGATCGATGGATCTACCCCACAGACGATTCTGGGAGATGCGATCGTGCTGTGGCGTGTCCGGGCGTTTTGGTGTCAGGGACAAGAATATTGCTTCATGTTGATCCCATGTGCAACTTGGTTGGTGTCCCTTAGTGAGTAGTATCCTCTGGCTGGTGTATTTGAACAAATTTGAGGCTGGCGTGATACTTCGACCCAGTCCTAAGTCTTCTATTGAGCTATTGCGCGGCACGTTCGGATGCGGATCTTTCCTTTGGCCAATTCGAGCATCCAGCGTTCTGTAGAAATATCCAGTCGGCTGCGTATTGGGCTCAGTTCGTGACCTCTGCGGCGTCCACGCTGATGATAGCGATTAAAACATGGTAAGCCCGAGCAACGCACTGCAATGGCAGTATTGGAGTTATAGCTCACAATGCGGCCATGTCATCTTAGGATGCATCGAAGGACGCTGAAGTCATTCATGGTCGATATGCACGACCGATCTCCGGTGTATAAAGCTATGCTCATAATTGTTGATACAGGCATTTTATACACCTTGTTCTTCGTGAGTTTCGTTGTCTAAAATGTTTCTAGCTACTGATGAGCAGATATGTATATGTAGCTTGCCGAAGTGTTGCTCAACATTGGCGTGCTGGACGATGCGATCAACAAGATCCCTCGATTGGACTTCGCTCTCGAAGTGTACGACTTTCAAACGAGTACCATCGTAGTGAGTATCAATCACAGAAGTACCACCGCGAACTAATTTGATGTCCCTACTTTCCACAGGGCCTATACCCAACCGTAATAGTTATTCTCATACATACACAATGCTTCATGCTCGACATGGAAGGCAATGCCACTAGGGCAAGTGCCATCGTCTTCGCACACAAACGCCGAACTGCGGCTGCCACCATTGACAACACTGTTCATGTTCCCTCGATAGTGTGGCGAAATACCGAAGACTTGGAGAGCGGGGCTATCTTGGGCAAAACTACGAAGGAGAATGGCGACGACACTGCTGACTGCGAAGAGAGGGATAATGCGAACCACCTGCGATCTGTGCTAAACCAGAAGGAAACCACGTCAAGCAGGACTTGGCAAGTGGGAAAGGAGCCATAACGCACAGTCTCATACCAACTGCAGCATACTTACCAACTCGCGAGAATAGATGGATTTCGGTGGATGTGTAGGATAGCGAAACTTATGTGACACTGTCGCGATGTTTGTTTGGTTATGATTATTTGGCTTTAATTTTACGTCGATGATCAGCCTTGTCTGGCCTTTCATTAACTCCAAGTCTCAACGCAGAAGGATCAAGTATCGGTTCTTTGCTTTAAATGTGTTGTATCACCACCATAGCCTGAGCAAACAAGTCCGCTCGTGTCAGTGAGTGCTCATCACGCTGGAGTTCTCTAGACAGAGTAGAACGTAGCTTACCTCTGCGTAAGTCGGCCATTATACAGACACAGGACACCATTGATCAACACACGGGATTGGACCTGAGACGTGATTGGAACTCACCGATGGACTCGCTTTGTGCTCCTTGATGGCCGCAACGATCCCCATTGCCAGTGCCGTATAGCGATTTATCAAGAAGATCACGGAACCCACAGACAACCGACGATGCCATATGAACTCGACTTCACGGTCAAAGGTAACGAGATGATCATGGATTGTGAGAGCTATCACATATATCAGCGACGAGGATATACCACGGGAGAATGAAACGCACCTGTCAGCATGCCATGTACATATAACCGTAGGTGGCTCAAGAGACAGTCAGGTTTTGCTAGCAGTGCAGATTGAAGAAACAAGGGTACGTACAGCTCTGCCTCGGATTGTAGATGCATACGCCCGTCGTTGGCAGATTTGTGTGAAACGGTTTCGAGATGGCGAGGGGTGTTGAGTTCAGTAACCTCGAGATAGCCCAAGGGAGCGCTTTATGCCGCTTGTCTATGACATTATGGTTTTCTTGGTGCCAGTTATGTCTATAGCTGTCACAGTGTCTCATCAGCAGTTAGCATGCATCATATGCGAGAACGACATCTTTTCCGACCGCTCAGCACTTCTTGCTTACATCCGGCGTACTATGTCTCATAGATAAGAGTAGCCTTGAAGCTTAATGGCGTTGGATATGGCCATCAGGAAATACGTGACACTCTGTGCCTAGATAAAGATACCGAAATGAAGACGCACAACAAGGATAGCGGGCAGACGACGTACGGAGTTTCTCACCCCCTGCCTTTTCCAAGTCGGAGCCAAGGGAAGTGGCGAGAAATTTGTCGAGAGAGTGCACGGAGCATGATAAGACGGTCAAGAAGTTACAATGTTCCTCACTCGGGATGCTGACTTGACCACACTGGTCAGTATCGAACGGCTTGCTCATTAGATTCCAAGCATCTGCATCAGGTCCTGAGTGTTTCGAACGCACACAACATTGGGACCATGTGCACCACAGGTTTGAGTCGGAACTATAGTCCTACGTGATTCCTACTCAGTCTCCGCGCGGCTAATAGTGCGATTCACTCACCAGAGGAAGAACACAGTACTTGGCGATTCGGTCATGTCACGGTACCCCGCGAAGAGCCTCCATGTCGAATTTACCCAGGTGAGTCACTGTTCTATGTCACTCGAGACCAGCGGTCGAAGCCTGTCAGTATAGAAAAGAATCTTCTTACATCTGTACATCAGTTTGCCCGTACCATTCTCTCGATGCACTTCAAGCTTTGTTAATGAACACGTATACCATCAACTTGATCAACTCTCTAAGTGTACAATAGCAGTGATGGTTCTCGTGAAACCATCCCAGCTATTGTACAATCAGAGAGCGAGACGTCGTGTACGACCAAAAGAAGGGAATATTGTGGGGGCCTCTTGAGGACGTGGCCGTTATAGATGTCGAGTTGGGTCATACACGAGAGAGGTGTCGAGGATTAGAGGAGAGGAGACGGGATGGTAAAGAACACCTCATTATGTACATGACCATGGGCATCGCCACCAGAGTCCTTGTAGAGCTAGGAATCATGCAGAGTCGAGGAAGCTGTGGCTCGACATCGTGGTCGAAGAGAGACGTGTGTGCCTCAAGAGTACTCAAGAGCGCCAAAAGAAATCTGCCCCGATGCAAAGTGCGAATTTTGTTGAATTATTATATTTTCGTCATACTTCACTGTTATACGCTACCACCCTACTACAACTCTTCACGTAGTCTGAGCTACGTGTGACACTAGATGTACTATGTACAATACCACAGGCCCGAAAAACGAAGCGACGACGGTACCAATGTTCGAAAGCATGACGGACACGACAGACAGATGCAAATGCGAAGAATAAGTAATAGTGTGTGTGTGTGTGAGAGATAGAGGGGGGACAACAAGTGGTCAATGGTGGGGGAGGGGATGGAATGGTAAATGTACCGGGGTCACGGTCTGGATGGCGGTGTCTAGTCTACATACAGAGTTGCGTTGAGTTCGAATAGTGATAGTGATGCGTACAATAAACAGATGAAGATGAGTAAGTCCAATTGGGAGGGGATAGGATATGGTACGAGAGCTGAGAGGGAGGCTGGAGCGAGCAAGGAGGGGCAGTCTCATAAATAGAGACGGGGGCGACTGGCGACAACAGTATGAATACTAGTGTCGGGAGTCAACAAGTCAATGTCCAAGCGAAAACAGGTAGAGAAGAGTCAAGTAAGTCCGCTATAAAAGCAACAAATCAAAGCAAGTCCACCGAGGGGACTTATAGAAGGGCAGAAAACACGACAGCGCCGAGGGCCATCGCGCCAATAGACACGCTCATCGTACGTCCAGCCGCGCTCTTGCCCGAGTCCGAGTTATCGTTGTTCGCGCTAGTCGTATTAGCAGAAGGCGCCGAGCTCGTAGTGTTCGTCGAGTTCGTCGTCGGCTGCTGCACATCAAGCACGTTCCACTCATTCCTGATCATCCCAGCCGCACGTTCCGCAAGCCCATATATCGGCGCCATCAAATGCGCGCTGAGCTGGATAGTGAACACGCTCGCGTCGACGACTCTCACGTTCGCGAGCCCGTAGACCTTCAAGTCCGAGTCGACGACGCCGCCCTGGTCCTTGGGGAGCATAGCGCACGAGCACGAGGGGTGGAACTCGGTGCCGTAGGCGTTGGCGATCCATTTGTCCCAGTCGTCGTCGGATTGGACGGACGAGCCGGGGGAGACTTCGACGAGGGCGTTGTCGGAGGAGGCGAGGGGGGCCGTGGAGCCGAGTTTGCGGGCGAGCTTGAGCCCTTCGCGGAGGATTGTGCGGTCGGCGGAGTGAGACATGTAGCCGGGATCGATGGAGGGGGCGTCGAAGGGGTCGGAAGAGGTGATCCAGATGTGGCCTTGGCTGCAAAACAGAAAAATACTAATGAGTATCACCTATCGTAGACAATAATACAGTACACACCTCAACGGATGTTGCAACGCAGCTTGGATGGCAACCGTCTGTGCACCTTGGGGCGTTCCCGTCAAACTCAACAAAATCTCCACCTGTCCGATCTGCTGCGTCAAGAAGCTAGCAGTCGCATTGTAGATCGTCTTGTAACCGGCGATGACTGTGGGGTCTTGGCTGGGCAGAAGAGTGGACGCGGAGCTATCGACGGCCGCGACGACGTTGTCGTGGAAGGCCTGGTAGGAGTCGAGACCGACGAGGTCGGAGAGGTTGGCGTAGGCGGTGGCGGAGTTGATGTAGGACATGAAGGCGGCTTGGGAGACACCGTCGGGCTGCGTAAAAATTAATTAGCTGGGTGGCGAGTTTACCGACAATAATTAGACTTACAAGGTCGTTGCTCGAGTGGATCTGAGCAGCGGTAACGGCGTTGGTCTTGAACGACACCTGAGTACTCTATATAACGTTGTCAGCACGATGTGGGTCCAAAAAAGCAAACAGCACGCACGATGTGATCCTGCAAGTGCTGACCGACACCAGGCAACTCAATCTGTACAGGCACGTTCGCGCTGGTCAACACGTCCTTCGGGCCCACACCACTGTGCATAAGCACATGCGGGCTACCAACGGCACCACCAGCAAGGATAACCTCCTTGTTAACCTTCACCTGCTTCCTCGCCGCCGTACTCGAACTGGCAAACTCAACGGCCGTAGCGTTCTTGTTTCCATTGCTGTCGGTCGAGTTGCCGAAAATGAGACGAGTGACGGTATTTCCGGTGAGGATCGCGAGGTTGGAGCGCGGTGGGAGGGGGTCGATGTATGCTGAGCGGGCGTAGGAACGCGTCCAGTTGGATGGGTTGATGGCGGAGGTAGCGACGAATCCGCCGGAGTCGTCTCCACCGTAGGCGTCGGTGTTGAGCGGGATGCCGATGTTGGCAAGTGAGTCGGTCCAGTCGCCTACGATGCCTGGCACGCTATTGGGATTGATGAGTCAGTAAATGAGACGTTCAGGCGATGATCGCGACGGTACGCACTATCCCGGATAGGTGACATGGACTGGGCCACTCGTGCCACGGCTGACGGTGTTAAATTGGACATTGCCAGCTTTGCGAACAGCGTCGGTAGGAGGAGTGAACGTCTCGCTGGTCTGCATGCCCGCGAAGAGGCTGTCCCAGTTCCACTTGTCCGAACCACCAGGGACGAGAGCCGCCCAAGCGTCGATTTCGGTTTTCGTGGGACGAACCATGTACATGCCGTTAATAGCGGACGACCCTCCCAGGACTTTACCACGTGGCCAAGTGATAGTACGGCCGTTGGCACCGGATTGTGCGGTGGTGGTGAAAGCCCAGTCGTAGGCGGAACCGAGGAGAGATTGGTAGTAAGCGTTCGCGGGGGTGTCTGTGGGCGTCGCATCTCGATCAGTAAGTTAATCACGACGAAGCGGTGAAGGGAAGACGCACTGATTGAGTCCTTGACGTCGTCACCCGAGTCTCCTGCCTCGATACAGAGGACAGTGTGATTCGAGTCTTCGGAGAGTCTGGCAGCAAGGACGAGACCAGCGGTGCCTCCGCCTACGATGACAAAATCGTATGAGTCGGCGAGCTGGGACCCGCTGGCGAGGATGTTGGCGCGTTTGTCGAACGCATTATGTTGTTGTCGTGATTCGAGGTCGTGACCGTATTTATCGTGATGGATGTCGCGGTGACCGCCCTGGAACGCAGCTGCGTATGTGGAGAGTGAGACGGCTGTGAGCAAAATACTCGCAGACCGCATCACGTAGGAGGGTATAGGGGAAAAGGAAAGAACGAAGGAGGTGGTTGTTCTGAGACACAAGTCGAAAACTTATGAGGGAAGAGGAAAAGAGAGGGACGGGCATGGTTTGCCCGTCTTTTATAACACACGAGCCTCGACGGAGTGCCGAGGTGCCATATCAATAATGGACGGCCTAAATGGTCTATTCCACCCTCCAGCACCACAGGGAATTGTTTCGGGGCTTCTGCTGCATGCTGGGGTTGTTGTTCTTTCTGGCTCCCCTTGGAAACAGCCTGCCTCGACGCCGTCTTTTGGCCCAGCTGGGCTGGTCGAGACGACACCGACGCCTGACCTGGACCCCGCCTAACCGCCGTTTATCTCCTTTTCGGGTAAAGGCGCCGTCAATCTTTGATCTCCACGTGGGTCAATTCACCTCCGACCCCGGATCACACCGCACACCCTTGTTCCTGAGCCAAGCGCCCCGACTCGACGCCATCAACAATGACTGCAACCGCTTCCGCTGAGTCGTCGTGCGATGTGTCGAGCTCGACGTCATACTCGACTGCCGCAGCCCGACTTTCGTCTCCAGTGCTTCCACACTGGAGACGGCCATCGCACGCCTCTTCCGTCTACTTCCGTTCAGTCTTGTGTGCGGTCACCAACGGCCGTGTCCTCGAGGCCGACTCTGAAAATGACAAGTATATTGTGCACCGCCCGTTCGTAATTAATCTGGTCACTAACTTCCGTCCACAGGAAATCCACACCTCTTCCATGAGATGCTGTGCAGCGCGTACCACTACCGTCTGGATTCTGGAACTCGGATGTCCACCACCTTTGACACACAACGTCTGGCCATCCATCCGAACGCGCCCTACCGTAATACAATGTGCACGCGAAAAGAAGCTCCTACCTCTCCGACTGCAAACGATAGTGGGACGGGCCCACGCATACCACATGCCTTTCGTTTGTGTTCGTGGTCAGAAGGTCCACGCTGACGCCTCGCAGCAATCCCGAACGGGCCCACTACACCGCGCAGGGTATATAACCGACGTCTACCAGGTCGCTACTTTGCTGTACTTCTCTGACACTCTGAGTTATCTGTATCTATGTGTACGTATGCGCGCAGCTTACAAACAAACCGGCTCACCAATGTACAGACGATGGTAAGTGCAATCCCCGGTTATACCTCGAGACAAAGACTCGCTCATCTGACCATTCAGCTGCAGGCCTGCAGAAGTTCAAGGCGGCTCCGACTTTGTGTACGTACTCCATCGTTTGAGCGTATCTTCTGAGCGGCCACCGACCACGGGATAATTGTTCGTCCATACCGTGCGTCTCCTAATCCACAAGACGGGCCAAACCTACCCCGATGATTCACTTGTATTATATTGTCAGAAGCTTGAATTGAACGTACGTACACCGTCTTCGAATTTTGCTACGAAGTCACCCAATAAGTGTGCATTATGTAAACATAGCTTCCGCTCAGCTTGCTATACGCCTCCCATCGGTACGACAGCGAGCTGAAGCTCGAGCTTGTCTTATGCTTCTAGCGTCCGGGTTCCAACCAGCAACGGGCGAGTCGGTTTATTCGGGGAGTCCAGCACCACGGTCACACCGTCGTAGCAAGGCTTCTCATGGCCTACACCACAGCCGCGTTTACCACGAACGTCGTCAATGTTGAGGAATGACGCTATTTGAAGGTCGGTGTGTATTCCAGTCCATGTCAGTGCGTAGCGGTGTACATGAGATGGCTTTAGAGTAATCGCGCTTTCGAGCAAACATCACCCCCCTGCTCCTCCACGCTCACGTCTTACCCTTACGTTTATACTCTCACTCACGGACACTCAACACCAGTGCACTCGGACAGTTCTTGTTATATTCATCGTTCGTTTACGCGTACGCTTACGCTTTTTTTAATGCTCAAGAGTCGCGTTCGTATGGCTTACTGTGTGAAGTTTAATTTGGAGGCGTGAAGGTATAAAGTTCGAGGAGTTGGTTTGAGAGTTCAAGGAATTTTGGTTGCTTGAGTACTATACAGCCGAAGAGTACGTACGCACAGCATAGGCCTTCGTAAAACGTACCGTTCTGCGAAGTAGTACTATTCTCGCCGTAGCATGAAGCTTGAGTACGTTACACAGTCAGCGTGACTCATAGACTCGTGTCGCCGTCAGAGACTCGAGGAGCTTAGCCTACTCGCCTGAGTTTACTTAGTCATGAGGCGGTGGGGTACGAACGGTGGGTACAAGCACGTCCAGCAGCGCGCAGGAGTTATGGCGTAGGAACGTGCACGATGATGATCATTCTACGCTTCGTGGAATAGAAATACAATGTACTGTACATAGATCCGGGGGGCGTGCTGTTGTTTGGTGAGACGTTAAGGTGCGTCGTCGTCGAGGCGGGTTGGGAGGTACGGGCTTGAGGCGGGCAGGAGGCAGGCGACAGGTGTGGGCGATGAGTTGAGTGCGACGTGAGCGATGGAAGTGGGCGAGAGGAAAAGAGCGAAACAGAAGAGCGAATGAAAAGAGAAAGAGGGGTACTATACAGCACCAGCGACCAGCCGATGCGTTCACCAGTCGTATTCGACACCTCGACGCGTCTACCATCCCGCCCTTCCATCATTCACCTTGGTCGATCACATGTTGGGCTACAGATGTAGCTCGCTGAGCTTGTGCTCAGCTGCCACAACCGTCGCGCCCGGGGCATCATCGTCTGGCTTAGGATCGGGAGTGACATCCATCGGCGCCGATTCTGGCTTCCCCACTTCTGCGTGTTGTGACGTCGAGTAAACCTGGGTCGCTTTCGCTTTGTTCAGGTCCTTGTATTTTGCATCCCCCTTCGCCGTCCCCTTCGCCTCCGCCTTCACCTTCCTGTTCGCCTTCAATCTCGCCTTCGCTCTCAGCTTTGCCATCGTTGTCGCCCTTATCAGCTCTCTCGCCTCTATCATCTCTCGGATCCTCGCATCCGTGTCCATCTTTTCTTCCCCTCCATTTGACTCCAGAGACTGCAGGTACAGTACATACTGCTCTCTTTCTTCATAAGGAGGCACCCAAGAGCCTGGAATTGAATACCGCCATTTCCAACGCCCATTCCAACCCTCGTAAAAATCACGACTCTCCCAGCATCTACTGAGATAGTTGGCGATGCGATCCGCTGAGATTGCCTACACCACCGTTGCGTGGACGTCAGTGTGTGCATGCGCAACTTGGAGTCCTGCCAGTTGGCTCACCTTCGACTTCGAGAACTTCCGTTTGTACTCCGAGGGCATATATCCCAAGAACTGCGGCTCCTCGTTGAGGTCGAGAAGGATTATACTCAAGCATGGCACACACCATATCGTACGCTTTCCTAGTATTTGCGCGAACTTCTTCCCTCCATTCGTCCACGGACCACGGGAGGTCGATGATCGGCCTATTCCAAACTTCCTCTAAGTTCATGCTGCAAGGTCAAACGAAGGTCAGGGAGTATAGTACGTTGAGGAGGATCTACCACTCACTATTCGTTAACGCAGTGTACTACTGCCCAGTAAAAATCTGTCTCCGTCAGTTTATCCCACTCGCCAGCCTGGATGTCTGACGCGTCAGTAACATAGTTTGTTGTCTTCGAGACGACCTCTCGCGCCGTACTCACAGCGTCCACGGCTTTGAGCTTCTGCATTGCAGCCGCGGCCTTCTTCTCCGTCTCTGGGCCGATACGCATTGCGAGCAGTTGACCGTAAACGTTGCGTTCAAGCCATTAACCGCCCGTGCATCAGGCGACTCGGGTGTGGCCATGACCGATTGCTGGCCGCAGTAACTCGGATATCACCCATAACCTCTGGCCAGGCTCTAACGACGACGCGTCAGCACAAAGGCGTTGCTGGTCCATGGGAGGGAGTGGCTGGTGATTGAAGGCTATGCGGGCATAACTAGTGATTAGTGACCGTGACTCTCGAAGAGGCCGCTGAGGGTTGTGGTGAATTAGCTCAGGGAGCTGAGGAAATGAAGGCGGTGCACGTACAGGTAGTAAGTATGGGACGGCGAGGGTAGAGAGGCATGTAGGTGTCGTAGTCGTAATGACGGCGACCTGCTCTAAACTGCAACGAGAATATAATATTTCGGAGCCTGAGCCGTACCAGTTCAATATGATCAGGAATCAGGATGATCCTACAAACGTAAGGCCTTCAGCATCAGATACGACAGTCAGCTCAATCTACCACAGAAGGACTCATGAAGAGTGCAACATACGACCATTCGCGAAATAATCAGCACTTAGCAACTCGGGAGGTACAGGTACGTTGGTCGTCAAAGAGAAAGCACTGGTCACACCGGTCGCGCTGGTCCGCTCAGGCTCTAGCCCGCATAGTACGCACAATTGCATCCAGGCTACTAGCTTACAGCACAATTCAGAGCTATCGCTGATACTACTCATCAATTGGGCAGATCGTACAAACACAATAACTGATGCTCATCGACCGGGAAGACATAATAAACATGTTGAGAATGTGGCCTTCTCTAAGATCTCCTACAGATGCAACTCGCTGAGCATCTTCTGAGCCCCCACGACCGTAGGGCCCGAGGCCTCATCGACATTGTCTGGCTTATGATCGGGAGAGGCATCCATCGAATGCTCACTTAGCCCCGCCGTTTCTGCGTGTTGTGACGTCGAGTAAACCGGGGTCGCTTTCGCTTTCTTCAGGTCCTTGTATTTCGCATCCCCCTTCGCCGTCCCCTTCGTCTCCGCCTTCACCTTCCTGTTCGCCTTCAATCTCGCCTTCGCTCTCAGCTTTGCCATCGTTGTCGCCCTTATCAGCTCTCTCGCCTCTATCATCTCTCGGATCCTCGCATCCGTGTCCATCTTTTCTTCCCCTCCATTTGACTCCAGAGACTGCAGGTACAGTACATACTGCTCTCTTTCTTCATAAGGCGGCACCCAAGAGCCTGGGATTGAATACCGCCATTTCCAACGCCCATTCCAACCCTCGTAAAAATCACGACTCTCCCAGCATCTACTGAGATAGTTGGCGATGCGATCCGCTGAGATTGCCTACACCACCGTTGCGTGGACGTCAGTGTGTGCATGCGCAACTTGGAGTCCTGCCAGTTGGCTCACCTTCGACTCCGAGAACTTCCGTTTGTACTCCGAGGGCATATATCCCAAGAACTACGGCTCCTCGTTGAGGTCGAGAAGGATTATACTCAAGCATGGCACACACCATATCGTACGCTTTCCTAGTATTTGCGCGAACTTCTTCCCTCCATTCGTCCACGGACCACGGGAGGTCGATGATCGGCCTATTCCAAACTTCCTCTAAGTTCATGCTGCAAGGTCAAACGAAGGTCAGGGAGTATAGTACGTTGAGGAGGATCTACCACTCACTATTCGTTGACGCAGTGTACTACTGCCCAATAAAAATCTGTCTCCGTCAATTTATCCCACTCGTCGGCCTAAATTACTTACGGATACATCAGTTTGTCGTTCTTGAGGTGACACCTCGCGCACTCACAGCGTCCACGTCTTTCAGCTTCTGCAATGCAGCCGCGGCCTTCTTCTCTGTCTCTGGACCGATACGCATTGCGAGCAGTTGGCTCTGGATGTTGCGATGTAGTATGAGGAAGGAGCTACAGGGCGGCGACCGCGTTGGGCAGGGCCAAGTCTTTACATAATGAGAATATGCATCCCGAGTTGTGCGAGTACTATGATGCCGTCAAAATTGAACGTTCGAACATCCATCCCAGACTTACTGTACTCGTCATTTGTACACCGACCGTCAGCTTGTAATGAGAGCTTGAGAGCATTGCTTAGAACCGGGTCACCATAGAAATCCAAGTCTTTTCAATCAGTTCAGTGTAGCGCTCATCGTCGAAGATCACAGAATCCGAGTGCCTATCGACTTCGCATGATGGGATGTACAGGCTTGTTTTCCTATACCCTTCTCAATCATAGTCCACTTTCATACGTATGTGTGACTTAGAATGTGTAGTTTATATTTTTGTACACTTAGCAGATGCAAATGAAAGTGAGAGCAACGTACAAAACCAAATCCTCGACAGCAATTGCGAGTAGTTTAACGTTCAATGGGCCCTGGAGTCAGGACTAACCTAAACATAATACGGCCCGGGCGAGGAGAGTACTCCATACCCACAACATACCCCTACCCCGTGACGACGCGGCAAGAAGGCGACAGCTTGCCAATACATGGGAGGGAGTGGTTGGTGCGGTGGGCGAGAGAATGCCTGGGTGGAGGAGGTCCGCATGAGAGATGCATATGCAGACCGTTTCGGTAGGACTAGTAGTAGCTCTCAAGGAGGTGGAGGGCAGAGGTGGTTGAGTAGGGAGATGAAGTCGACTGACTATTGTCCGTTACGAGTTCATCGAGGGACTTCATTCGAGGTCGGAGGGACATCCTCACACTCTCCCACCAAAGCTGATTTTGGAGGGCGTCGAGAACCCGCCGATGTACCCTCCTGACTGCCCGATGGCTACGTCTCGTAGATCGAGTAGGAACCTCGAGACGAGTATTCCCGTTATACTATGAGGATAACAAAGAACCAGTGAGGCTCGACCTCTTGTTTCTGACGAGAGAGAGGTACGTACGTATGGTAGATCGTGATGACAAGTGGTGTCTGTTTAAGTCACTTGTCAGTGGACATGAATATGTGAGGTTGAGCGTGCAGTGAGGCGAACCTTGACGAAGAGAGCGGTGAAGTTCAATATGAGGATGGTCCTACGAACATCAAGCCGTGAGCATCAGATGTGACACAGCACAATCAGCCCGGTGATCACCCACGAAAAGTATAATGTGCCTGTAGTTCAAGCTAAAATCAGTAATCCATCGTCTCCTAAAAGATTGTGCGCGTGTATTACTCACCGTCACGTACGACGCACTCCGTCACAGTACCCATCTTCATCCTTCGCAGTTGTGGTAAGCTTGTGTATGTTTTTGCCCAGGTGAACGTCAGGACGAGCGTATCGCCGATGATGACGCACACTCGTACAATGTAATTAGCTATTTGTATTCCTACGTCAGAAGCGGTCGACCGATATTATTTGAAGCTTGTCGACTCGCCTCTGTGTACGAATGTCAGCACACTGCGGGTTCGATGCAGTGGATGATCAGAGTGGACTTACGTCGTCATAGCCGACGAAGGTAGATCTGATTCTGCCTGACACCAGATCTGGTTGGTTTCCGTTATGACGACGTGAGTGCCTGAAGAGGTCGCAAACAGTGTCTGTATTGTTCGACATTTATAGTCGCTGTCAAATAACGTTCGGAAACGTGTCGATAGAGGATAGTCGCACGTACGAAATAAAGAAGAAAGGACGTGGCCATGAGAGAGAAGCAGATGACAAATATCTTCATATTGTTCTCCCAAACGACGCTCGCCCTCCAAGCTGACAGCACTGGATGTGCGCGTAAGAGCGGTGATAGGATACGTGAGTGAATGAGGCGATACATACCACACGTACAAAGACAGAGGGTGAGTATGGAACCCTCGTAGATTCGCTCCAGAATGGCACATCTAGAATGCGTCAGTGGCATAGTTCGAGGGGAAATTTATGCAAGGATAGAGCACACACCTCTACATAGCCAAACCAACGCACGATACATGAGTGGCGGCAGTACAAGATGTGACCGTACGCACCGCAACGCCGGGGAAGGAATTCTTCAGTATCAACGTAACGGCGAGCGACAGGAGTGCATATCGGTTGACAACGAAGAGCACCAGCCCTTTTGAGCGCTGTTGTCTCCATATACATCGCACTTCGCGATAGAGGGTGATAAGATGCTCATGAATAACCAACGCTTTGAGTGTCGTAAGATGAGCGATTCTTGAGCACAGGACTCGGAGTAGGAGAGCTCACTAGCGAGGATGAAGTATGTATACGCCCATGCTTGGCTAAACACGATGCAACCGGTGAGATATAATGACGAAGGAGAAGAAAAGGACTCACACTACGCGCATGGCGAGTCGGTCGGTGTCAGACGCCATATCTACCATAGTAGCGAGGGCGCGATATCGAAGCAAAAAGGGATGGAAGTCGAGAAGAGTCGCGTTCTACGAGGACGACTCTGGAAAAGCCGTGCTGGCTTTTTATACGGCCTAGCTTTGCTATCCGGATAGCCTTAATCGAATCAAACCCTACCCTCTTATCCAGTTATAACGATGTCTTATTCGCCATGCGCCACCGATTATTTCACCCCGTGGGGTATATAAAGTTCTGTAATGATTGAGATTGAGTTGACAATGCGTCTGTGATGTATGGGGCTACTTGGAATCAGAGATGCGAATGAAACTTGAGCTGAGGACGTACCTGAATTGACGGATAAAGGTATTGCTTGCTGAATATGGCACGCACAGCAAAGACTAGCAATGCCCATCTGAACTCTCAAAGCATACCGGATAGCTAGACGTGAAGGACTGGTGAAATACCTGCCAAATACGTCAGTGGGGGGCGATGAGTACTTTGTGTACAACAAGCTGATACGCCGCAACCATTGTGCTCACATATAGTATCTTTCCAAATTCAATTTTCTGATGCTTCCTAGTAGCTTCGTGGCCACTGCTACGCAGCAATATTTAGTCACCATCCGTAATACGAGCCCGACTCCGACGTTTGCATTGCTTTCCCGGGAACAAGACAAACT
Organism: Irpex lacteus; assembly: GCA_001986395.2. Taxonomy (NCBI): domain Eukaryota; kingdom Fungi; phylum Basidiomycota; class Agaricomycetes; order Polyporales; family Irpicaceae; genus Irpex; species Irpex lacteus. Next base: position 18,302 of record MQVO02000045.1, on the reverse strand, counting down.
GCGCCTTGATCCAGTATAGGGTGAGGCCAATGCTCAGCACGTCGACTTGAAGGACCAGTATATTGGCAGCATTGTAGATAGTGACTGGGGCGGTGCTATCCCAGCGTCCGCTTTTGGAGAGGCTGGAAAGGCATCGTCCTCGTCACCTCTTCATGGTTCGGGTGCAACAGTCGCACGGTGTTTGCCGAGGGGATACAGACGCTGATGTCTTCCCCGAAAGGGAAAGTCGATCGCAACTCCTCCCGCCTCCGAGCCCGAAGCATTCGACTGACTGCTGACTTCCATCACTCATTCATTAGCTCACCTCCGACCAATCCACATTCTACGCTTGTTTCATACTAACACGAATACGACGATGTCCTTACACTTTCTGTCGAAACCACCACTACCAGTTCAGACCGCTACGGCCACTGGCAGAACCATCCGAGCCCGCTTTCTCTCCTCATCACCATCCACATCGTCACCGAAATACCCATTCCCCACTCATTCACATCCAACTCCGCACCAAATCTTCCACCTCCCGCCCTCCGCCTCGCAGCGCGATATCAAACATAGATGTACGTACGTCAAAGCTGAACCTCCAACCTAGTGACCCTGTACCCATGGTCGTCGCTCCTTTGAACGTGTATGTCTCTCACCGTGAGCCATCTTAGACTACGAACTCGTAAAACTCTACCACCCCGACGCGCACGCTCCCTCCACCTCCACCTCCTCAACTCAAACTCAAACCCAAACTCGGAACGCACAGTTCCAAGCGATCAAGCAAGCCTACGACATTCTCCGCGGATACTCCCGCTCTCACGCACATCTAAGACAGAGGCCGGATGATGTGTGGAATGATAGAGTGTACGAGGAGCTTGAGAGGCGTCGGAGAGGTGGTGCTGGGCCTGGTGGGCCGAGGAGGACGGCAAGTATGGATTTGAACGCGGAGAGCGAGAGTGAGAAGTGGAAGGATCAGGCTTTGATCGCTGTTGGTGTCGCAGTACGTTTTGGTTCTTCTCCGTCTTCCTTATTTGACTGATTGAATTGTTGGTTACCTAACCGAATCTGGGCTCTCCCTGTCTCCCTGTCCACACCCCTTTGCCCCACCCTGACACGCACATCTAAACCGCCAACCCCCCACGGACTACCATTAGCTCCTAGCCCTAGCCCTCGTCCAAACAACCTTCTTCATCTCCCCCGCACCCGAGCAGATCGAGAACCGACACCGAACAGCAGCGAGCAACTTGGCCGAGGCGAGGCGCGAGGCTCGGGAGTTCGGTATGGAGAGGAGGAGGGAGATTAGGAGGAGGGTCGAGGAGATAAAGGAGAAGGAGCGAGAGCAGCTGGAAGGTGGAGGAGAGGAAGGCGACGTGAATTAGGTGTGTGGTTTGTATTCTATTTTGTATGAGTATATTTGTTTTTGTGTCTTGTTTACAGAGAAATGCAGCGGTTTAGAGCAAATGTAGTTCAGAGGCTTGAGGGAAGCCTTACCATTGCTAAGGGCGGCTCGTGTATGTCGTAGGTGCTCATGCATGACTGCTTTACCCTTACGACACCCCCATTCCTCGGCATTGGGTGCGGAGTGACTGCAACGCTTCGGGAACCAGAGGTATCCTGCAGAAACTATCTGGCTTTATCAACTCACTCGATGGGTCGTCGCATCAGGCGACTCAGGGGGTTTGAGCACGATTTACAAACTCAAACGGTACGTCTAAAATATTCCGGGAACCTGAGTGCAACTGAGTCTCATGCACACAAAGATTACAGCCTGCCTCGTAGCTCTACCCCTCACGATGTGCAATAAAATCAAGAAGTAACACTCATGCATGTAAATTACGACGTATCTCAGGATAAACTCCGGAGAAGATATGCTCCTAGTACCATAATTCTTCGACTCTCCGAGTAGGGGATATCTTCACAAGTGGGTCGTGCATCCAGGTTCGGGTCTCGAAGCGTCACTACATAATCGCTATTATCATTCACCGTCAGATGTGAATGCGGATGTTGCAAATGCGTTCTCCTTTATCTGAATACAACGTTCAACGACTTGGACGGTAGGTAGGGGGGGGGGGAATGATTATGAGAAATCGACGGGGGACATTAGAGGTTGAAGGGGGACGTGTAGGTGGTAGTTGAGACAGATACGCTGAGGATTCCCAGCAGTGCATGGCTTCTATCATACGCCTCACATCACAACAAACAACCGAAGGTATACGATGTATCTAACCTTTTGAACAATAAAGATCAACATCGTCCGACAACCAACGATTCAAAATCATCATTAATGTTCGCTCGTCAAGTCGAATTGGATTGCTTTCGTTCGTTCGTTCGTAGCTCTACATCGGTGATGCTGGGTGGTAGGACTGTGGTAGTTGAGGTAAGGTCGACGTCCGAAGGGATGATTTAGACTCGAGATAACTTACGTACCTCAACACACACCACCGCCTTAACCACCCAACCATTCTACGCTCCATCGCCCTCACACTCCCCGTCTACCTGCTTCACCTCCCCACTTCCGCTTATTACCCTCGTCCCTCTAGGAATCACCGATACTTTGCCCAGCACCACCTCCTCTTCCTCTCCCACGCCCTCCTCGACCTTCGTGCTGCCCGTACCCTCCTTCCCCTCGACCTCTCCCAACCCCTCTTCCACCTTGCCCACTTCCGCCTCTACCTCGCCCACCTCTTCCTCTTCCTGATGATTCACTTCCTCCTTCTCCTCTACCTCCCGTCGTCGTATGCTGAAACCCTCCCCGACCACCCCGCCCAAACCGAATCACAGACGGTACGCGACGAGACACGACGAGCGTGTCCATCGAGTTCGTTAGGTCGTCCATGCTCATGTCTACTTCATCATCATGTGCAGGACTGTCTATGTCGACGTCTTCGTGTGTAACACCCTCTATATCGACGTCTTCGTCACCTGGAGTGTCTTCTGCTTCGGGGTGTTCGGGTTCGAGGTGCGAAAGCGGGCTGAGTTCGTCTTCCATGGTGTTTTCGTGCACATCCATATGTGGAGGTTTGTCGCGAGGCGAGTCCTGATCATCTACTCCCTCCCTCTCCACGTCTCCCCGCTCCTCATCATCCCCGCCAGCTTCCCCTCGCTCACCCCGCCCCCTCCAACTCCCCCTAACCAAACTAACACCCTCGCCCCACCGTCCCAGCAGCCCGCCGATGCCTTTGTTCGTCACCGCGAAGAAATACTCTTTGGGATACTTGTGCACGTCGATGAGGTGCAGCCGGCGTGCTTTGGGGGTGTGGAAGGTGGAGGGGCAGGTGGGGATGTGGCATGCGAACTGTATGTGCGAACGTTAGCGAGTGAACAGTATGAGAGGTAACGAGTGGGTAGGATAGGATGCAAAGGTGTAGGGTAGCGAAGAATTGAGGTGAGTGGGCGAGGGAAGTGTATTGGGTGAGAGAGGTGAGGAGAGGCAGCCATTGGAAGAGGTAATGGAAGGAGAAAGAGGGAACAGAGAGAGAGAAAAGAGAGAGACGTACGATCTTCTCACCGCGTTCTTTACGGAGGGCAGCTATAGGGTCGTGGCATTCTGTTTGGTGCTATAGAATCAACGAACAGCGTTAGTTTGAGTCTTAGCTTCATGTATGCGTGTAGATAGTTTGAATGAACGAATAAAGCGTTTCAACGAACAAACGAAAGAGTGAAGACCCAACGAGAACGAAAGAGTAAAGGCCTAATGGGAACGAAATGGTAAAGGCACACGCCACTCACCAGCCCCAACAACCTCTCATCCGGAAACACACACCCACACCGCGCAAGCTCACACACATGCCGGTGGTACATCGCATAGTGCGCCTCTAGTGCCTTCGTGTCCGCCAGTGACGTGGGGCGGTTGTGGCATGTTGGTGGGAGGGTACACCAAATCTCTTTCTTTGAGGTGCTCTCCTTTACGTTCTCGGTATTCGAGTTCAAGTTCTCGGTGTTCGAGGGCGAAGAGGAGGAAGAAGAGGGAAAAGAGGAAGGAGAGGAGGTAGAGGGGAAAGAAGAGGAAGAAGGCAAAAGCGGGAGAGAAACGAGTTTAGCTGGCGGCGGCGGTGAGGAAGAAGAAGAGGATGTTGGGGAGACAGAGCGAGGTCGTTTTGTGGGTGCCATGGAGGAGGTTGGTAGACACGTGGTGGCGCACTACACACCCTCGGGAGTCGGGCGCCATTCCATTCCTCGTCTCTCGTCTTGTCTTGTCCACTCCTGCCACTAACCTCAAAACAAAACGAAATGTTCTTTATCGTACGTTCTACACTAATCTCAACATCTATAGTAAAGCTAACGATGACCACAGAAAGAACTCTCGCACACAATCCTCCTCCACCCGTCCTACTTCGGCCCCCGCATGCTCCAATACCTCGAGTCCAAACTCTACGCAGACGTAGAAGGCACCTGCTCCGGCCAATTCGGCTACATCATCGCCGTCGTCTCCATCCTCGACATCGGCAAAGGCATGGTCCTCCCCGGGAGCGGACAGGCGGAGTTTGTGACGCGCTATCGGGCGATTGTGTTTAAGCCGTTTAAGGGGGAGGTTGTGGATGGGGTGGTTAATAATGTTACGAAGGTCAGTGCGAGTATTGTTGTAAGAGAGAGGTGCTGATGGGGTGTAGATGGGGTTCTTTGCGGAGGTTGGGCCGTTGACTGTCTTTGTCTCGCATCAAGTACGTCGGTCTTGAGATGGTTCGACTATATACCCATTAACACCGCGCAGCTCATCCACCCCGAAATGAAATTCGACCCAAACTCGAACCCGCCGTCCTACGCTTCAGACGACCAGGTCAGTCTCCCTCTTCCACCTCCTCGCCCACCGTTTCCTTGTGTCCTTGGTTCCCTGCCTCCCTTCTCATTCACCACATACACCTCAACCATCCTCCACCCTCCTCTTCCGCTCGTTTCACCTCACCTCACTACCTGTTCTCCCTTCTCTCACCCTTCATCCATCCTCTCTGACAAACGCATCGCCGAATCACGTCTCTCTCCCCTTTCTTTCCTTGTGCCCTCCTCTCTGACCAACTCGTCGCCGATCCACCTTACCTTGCGTCCTGTCACCATCTCACCTCACCGTCACCCGTCCCTCTCCCACTTGCTTCTCCTCCTGACACGTTCTCCCACCTCTTCACCCTACGTCTATCCCACTTTACCTCACCGCCTTCTTCACCCTCCTTCGCCCTAATTCAACTTTAACGCGTCTCTACCACATTCTCTCCCCTCCTACATCTCCCACCAACCAACGCGCCGCCGAACCACTACGCTGCCGAACCATGTCCTTATCGCGCTAATATACGCTCGCTAACACGCATCGCCTCGCTTCGCCCCACAGATAATCGAGAAAAACACCAAAGTACGACTCAAGATCGTCGGTACTCGGGTGGACGCTACTGAGATCGTACGTGTCCCTCTTTCCTTTCGTTTGCTTCTTTGTTTTGTTTTCGCCCAACCCCATCCTATCCATCCTATTCCAAGCCTCGTCGTGTCGCGTCGTGTCTCTTTCCCACCTCGTCACGTTCGTTCTCATTTCGAAACCCTCAATGCGTTTCTAAATCCTCATTCGATCCTATATTCTATATCCTTATTCAATTCTATATCCTTATTCAATTCTATATCCTTATTCAATTCTATATCCTTATTCAATTCTATATCCTTATTCAATTCTATATCCTTATTCAATTCTATATCCTTATTCAATTCTAAACTCGATAAAACCTGAAACTCCCTCTCCTTCACGCCAACAGTTCGCAATAGGCACGATAAAAGAAGATCACCTCGGCGTCATCGAGTAATCGCCTCTACCGCTCTATTACTTACTCAAAATGGAGTGGACGCGTCAAGCGTTGGGTCAGCAGGGGTTTGGGAATGTATGGCGGGTTGACTGTGAATGGTGAAGGGAGGTGGGGAGGTGGGGAGGTGGAAGGTCATTTGGTGCTGTATACCCTTCTTCTATTTCTTTCTTTTGCTGCTTCGCTCTTTTTGCTATCTCCCACCCCACACCCCGCATTTAACACACTCAACTCTCCTCGTCCATTCACCGACGTTCGCCTACCGAGCTCATCGACTCGGCGCTCACCGCGCCCACCCCTCACCCGCCCAAACCAACCACGAACTTCGCTGCACCACGCCACGCCACGCCGTCCACCACCCACAGTGCACCTTCCCATACATCTTACCACACCTCAATAGACCACAACACGCACGCATTGTATTTCTATTTAATCACAGCACAATAATCACGACACAATAATAATCACCTCGCTACCCCATGACCGCTGCTGGCTGTCCTTGGCCTCACCGTCCATTGAAGTTGCTCAACGCCGAGTGTACCAACCATTTCCCATACGTCCACCTACGGTCATGTGCTGGCATGTACGTATTGTCCACAACGATATATACACACTTGCTCGCGCGTACGGTCGGGTGGTCCACGCTTGCAGACGTACGTACGTTGTATCTGCGCAGAGTAAGCATGCGAGTACTCGTACGTACTCAAACGAGGAACACCGTGCCGAATGCCCTCAAGCTCTCAAGCTCTCAAGCTCTCAAGCTCTCAAGCTCTCAAATCTCACACATGCACACATGCACACCATCCACCACAGCTCCGTACGAACGTACGTATTATTCTCAACTCAACTCTTGAGCATCATGATAAAGGAAAACGTAAGCGTAAGGGTGAACAAACGATGAACGATGAAAAATTAAGAAAGAAAGAAAACGTCCGTGCGCGGTGTTGTGGGAGAAGGTCTAGTGTCCGTGTGTGAGTTAAAACGTGAGGTGTGAGCAAAGAGTGAAGCGTGAAGTGAGGGGGAGGGAGCAAGGAGCAAGGGTTTAATGTGAGTTCGAGCGAGGAATAAGGCGTGAGCAGAGCGAGTAAATGGGTTGAGGTAAAGTAGAGTCCAGGGTGGGAGTCGTAGCATAACCTCGTATGGCATGGTATGGTACAGCCGTGTCACATTTAAACGGCACGGCAGGGTAGGGAGGGCGATCGTTGTAGTGGGTGGTCGTACGGAAGGGTTGGAGGTCGGACGAGTGTAAAGGAGGTCAGGTAGCTGGAGTTAATGGAGATTTGGATATCGAGTGTCGAGTGTGAGCGTCGAATAGTCCGTGAAGTTACCAGCAAGGCAGCGAAAGACGAGCAACCTTGAGTGGCCGTTGCTTCACCCATGTCGTCCGTTCGTCCGCCTGCGCAGCGTAACCTGGTACCTTCAACCCTTCCACTCCAGCATCCCAATCTACATCCCATCCCATCCTCTTCCCGCACCCTCTCCGTCCCAACCCCCCACCTCACCACCCACTCACCAACCTACATAACAACACAATCCTTATCCTTCCCCCCTTTCCCCCCTCCTCCACCCCCACCACTCCCACTCTCACTCAAACTATCGTCCCGGTTCAGTACGCTCCCCGGTCCTGCGGACACGGGTGCCTTGGAGCGGAGGCGCTGCGCTGCTCGTTTGTCGCCTAGCTCGGCGGCGCGTTTGTAGTATTGGAGGGCTCTGTTTGGGAGGAGGGGGGTGGTTAGTGAGTGTGAGTTAAGAGGAGAGAGAATTGATGTGGTTAATGAGTGGGCATGGAAGAGGGGTGAGGTGAGAGACAAGGAGAAAGAATACAGAGTTCTCGGGCTTATTAGAGGGCAAAGTCAAGTAGAAAGTAGATGTAATGGAGTATCTCGTGGAAACGGAGTGTAGGAAGTGGCGTGTGGTAGGATGAGAGGATTGAGAATGAGGTGATGAAGTGCGTATGCGATGTGAGGAGAATAGGTGACAATCGACCAGGGAAGCGCGATGCAGGGGAAATTCAGTAGCACAGAGAGGGGGCAGAGGAAAGCAACACGCAACCAAAAACAACTCACAAATCCAAATCAACCCCCGTCCCAACCCCAACCTCCAAAAAATACCCCACCGCATACATAGCCTTCACAAGCCCCGCATCCGCCGCCCTCTTCCCCCACAAAAACGCCTCCGTGTCAGACTGGGGCAGCACACCGGGGGAGCCGACGAGGTACCACGCGGTGAGCGCGAAGCAGGCGTCTCGGTGGTGTTGTTGGGCTGCTATGTTCTAGGGGTAGCGTCAGTAGGGGGAAAAAGGGGAAGGGGAGGTAGGAAGGACAAACGTAGAAGTGAATGGACAAAGCAGGATCCTGCGGACACCCCATCTTCCCATACTCATAGCACTCCCCCAATCGATACGCACTCGGCGCATACCCCAATTCCGCCGCCTGCGCAAGCAACTCCGCCGCATACTCATAATCCACAAACAGCACATTATCGATCCCCCTCTCATGCAACAGCGCAAGTTCATGCAGTGCGTGCGGGAACTCCGCCGTCGCGCTCTCCGCACTTCTCTTCAGCCACTTGACGCCTTCCTTGGGTGACTTGGACAGTCCCAGTTCACCGTTCAATTCGGCGATGCCGAGGCGGTACATCGCCCCTGGGTGCAGCGCCGCAGCGGCTTTGCGATAGAAAGTGAGTGCCTTTGCAGAGTCCCGACGACATCCCCAGCCGTTCTCGCAGCATGTACCCGCGCGGTACGCAGCGTCCGGATGCCCGTGTTTGGCGGCGAGGACGAACAGGGGAAACGCACGGTCGAAGTCTTGTTTGGATTTGTGCGTGCCTATGCCGTTGGCGTAGCAGTCGGCGAGGAAGTACTGCGAGGGCATGTGGCCGCGGTCGGCGAGGCGTTTGAGCAGGGAGGTGGCTTCGAGGACGAGGTCGGATTGTTTCTTGAGGGCTTTTTCGACGTCCATGACGTTACCCGGTGTTGGAGTCGGTATGGGCATCGTCTTGGAGGCGTCGACCATGAATACTGCGAACTCGAATTGGACGTCCGGGTCTTGGGTTTTCTTGGCGTTTGCGCGGTATAGTTCGAGGGTGCGTTCGTGAGAGAGGAGGGCGGCTTGTTTGCCGGGGCGCAGGTGGGAGTGGTCGAGGATGGGCCCCGGGGGAGGGGAGGGTGCGCGTGTGGACTGGTCTGCTGCGACGGAGAGACGCACGTCCTGTGCGCTGCCCGTGTAAAAGTCGTCGCCATCGGGAGACGGAGGATCGTATGGGTTTGGGTTGTCTTCCTGTAGTGGAGGACGAGAACGGGAGTGCGAGCGTTGGGAGGCGGCGTACTGCGGTTGCGGTTGGGGCAGCATGTCGCGCGACGAGCGGGGGTACGAGTCTCCTGGCGGGTAGGCTGCAGATGGCGGGCGGGACGACGACGGTCCGTACATCGTATTAACAATCCTGTCGATGTTAGCAAAGTCGACGATGATAGTAGGACGTGGTCGCAGTGTGAGCCATGGGCGCCTGATCACGCCTTTCCCGTAACCACCACCTCCCGCCATGTCCAGATTCGTCAGAGCCTCCAAATACCGGTCAGTCCTTTTATCATTAGTGACGCGTCGGTTGTTGACACACGGATAGTCACGTCTTTGGCCAGCCAGGCAAGAAAGAGTATGGTATCGAGAATCTGAAAGTCACAAACAGCGCATGGGATACCAACTACATCGCAGCGTCGGCTGTACGTTCTCTCTTTATGACACTTTAATCCACACTAACAACGCCACTAGCAATACCTAAGCATCAACTGGAACGCATCCGGCGGCGGCGCATTCGCCATCCTCCCCCTCCCCTCCCCCTTCTCCCCCCTCCCCCACTCATTCCCCTCCAAGATCCCCGACGTAATCCCCCTAGCGCGAGGCCACACCGCCCCCGTCCTCGACACCCACTGGTCCCCCTTCGACGACGCCCTCGTCGCCTCCGCCGGCGAAGACGGCAAAGCCCTCCTCTGGAAAGTCGAAGCCTCGGCCTTTGAGGGGTGGGGCGCGGAACATTGGGAACCGAGCGACTTTGAACCGGTCTTGAGGATCGATGTTACCCCGCGGAGGGTGGGTCAGGTCGTGTGGCACCCTACGGCCAATCATGTGCTTGCTACTACGACGGGTGAACATACGGTTAAGCTGTGGGACCTTGGGAGCCCGGAGAGCGCGAAGAGCGTGTTGGGGGGCCATGGGGATGCGATTCAGAGCATTGCGTTTAACCCCACGGGGAACCTCCTCGTCAGTACCAGTCGTGATCGCAAAATCAGACTGTTCGATCCGAGGACTGGTGGAGATGCAGTCAGGATCACAGAGGGTCATTCCGGTGTCAAGGTGCGTCTCTCTTTCACCCTCTCCCATTCTCCTCCTCCTCTCCTCCCTTTTCCTCCCCACTCCCACTCCCACTCTCCCATCCTCCCCCTCCCCCATCCCTTCTCCCCTTCTCCCCTTCTCCCCTTCTCCCCTTCTCCCCTTCTCCCCTTCTCCCCTTCTCCCCTTCTCCCCTTCTCCCCTTCTCCCCTTCTCCCCTTCTCCCCTTCTCCCCTTCTCCCCTTCTCCCCTTCTCCCCCTCTCCCACACTCCCCCCTCCCTCCTCACATCCTCCTCACTCTCCCACTCTCCCCTCCCCTCCCCCCTTCCTCCCACTCCCCCTCCCCTCTCCCCATCCCCTTCTCCCACTCTCCTCCCATCCTCCTCTCACTCTCCCTCTCCCCTTCTCCCCCTCCCCTCTCCCCCATCCCATCCCACCCCTCCTCCCACTCCCTCCCCCCCACCCCCACTCCCCCTTCTCCCCTTCTCCTCACACTCACATTCTCCTCCCTCTCCCCTCTTCCCCCACTCTCACACCCTCATCCCCCATTATAACACGCATCGCTAACGCACCTCACACATCCCCCCTCATACGACGCTAACACCCCGCACAGGGCGCCCGCGTAGTCTGGCTCGGCCCCCACGACCGCATCGCCACCACCGGCTTCTCCAAAATGAGTGACCGCCAAGTATCCTTATGGGACACCTCCTCCTTGTCTAACGTCAAGACGACCACTATTGACCAGTCGTCGGGCGTGCTTATGCCGTTTTGGAGTGATAATAATATTTTGTTCCTTGGTACGTGCGAGCTCTATTCTGTTCTTTTTTGATTTTTGTCAACGTTGACTTACGGTCGTATCTTCGTTGACTTATGGGCGGAATCGTGCGTGTGTGTAGCTGGCAAGGGGTACGTTCTACCGTTCTCGTTCTGCTTCTACACGACTTAACTGACCCTCTTCTCCCTCCCCTCCCACTCCCCTCCCTCTCCCACCCCTCCCCATCCCCATCTCCCCCACTGCCTCACTCCCTCCTCCCATCCTCCTCCTCCCCACTTTGACCTCTCCATGCATGCTAACGCACGCACAGCGACGGAAACATCCGCTACTACGAATACGACTCCGACACCCTCCACCCCCTCGCAGAACACAAATCCACAGACCCCCAACGCGGACTCACCTTCCTCCCCCGGCGCGCCCTCAACGTCCAGGAGTGCGAGATCGCAAGAGCCTATAAGTTGCATGGGCATACGGTTGAGAGTGTTGCGTTTATTGTTCCTAGGAAGGTGAGTTTTGGGTTTCTTTTCTTTATTCACCTTCGTTCTTCGCCCCTCCGCCGTTCATTCCACCATCCATCCACTTCTGTGCCTTCCGTTCTCCGTCTTTCCTTCATCTCGGCTTTCGTCACTCCTCTCTTCCTCTACTTTATCTCCCTCCCTCCGTTCCTTCCGTCGTTCAACCTCCCTTCGCCCCTTTCTTTGCGCTTCGTTGGGTCTTCATTCTCTATTCTCTTTCACTCTCACGCCACGCCTTCCCCTCCACCTTTTCCACTGTCCCTTCGCTCCCTCGCTTTCGTCGCTCCCTTTCCACCGTGCCTCCGTTGTTCTTTCTTCCTCTGCCATATCCCTCCCCTACTTTCGTCGTCCATCCCTTTCGACCCTTTTGCAGTGGTCGGGCTCCTTCGTTTTTTGTCCTTCCTTGCTCTCCTTACCTCCACGGCGATGTTTGTCTCCTTGCTTCTGTTTCGTCGTTCCCTTTTCACTCTCCGTTGCACCCTACTTTCCTCACCTTCCTTGCCCCATGTAACATGTCGTCGCCTTCGTTTCCTTCGTCCCATACGTTTGATCCTTCACCCCCTTCCCTTTAAACGTTCTTTGCTATTCTTCCGTTTTGTTTTCGCTCTTCATAACGCTAAACTAACACACGCCCCACAGTCCGACTCCTTCCAATCAGACATCTACCCACCCGCACCCTCCTCAGAACCAGCCCTCACAGCAGGCGAGTTCTTCTCAGGCAAAACCGCCCCGCCCAAGCTCGTCTCACTCGAAGATGGCGCGATATCCTCTGGCCAGGCTCCCTCTGCCATCCCCACCTCTATCCCGACTCCTATCGCCGCCGTCTCTGCTCCGGTGTCTGCATCGGTGTCGACGACGTCGTTGCCCACGCCTACGAGGACGGCGACTGCACCCGTCCCCGTACCTGCTGCACCTGTGTCTGTAGCTACGCCTGAACCGGTTGCGTCGCCTAAAGCGCCTGAGCTGACGAGTGCGCTCTCGAGGTCTGGTTCTCTCGCGTTTGAGGTACGTTCTCTCCCTTCTCTCTTCAACGCATTACTCACTAATCCTCAATCTTCGTCTAACAGGATACATTCACCCCACCACCCTCCTCTCCCCCCTCCGACCTTCCACCACCTCAGCCCCCGGTCATCACCGCCTCCGACAACCAACTCGGCGCCCTGCGCATCGAGAACGAGAAGCTGAGTGGAGAGTTGAGGGAGGCGAGGGAGAAGATTAGGGGGCTCGAGTTGGCGGTGGAGACGTATAAGGCGAATGCGAGGAAGGCGGCGGCGTTGTTGGATGGTGCGTAGGTTGGTTATGGTTGAGTTTGACGGTGACGAGGCGGGGTTATCGTGCATGGAAGGAAATGGATTAGGAATTAAGGGATGGTTTGTATACGGTTCAATGTATACGGTTCAATCAGGGAAAATAGAGATGCTTCAGTTCGGAAGTTCGTATCATTGAGGGAGGCCGTTCGACAACTCTCGTCTCTCGACTCGTGAAAGTAGGTAATTGTGCATTGCCGACACTCTCGGTAGCCACTACGCACACGTTATAACCTGCTGTCTGGGAGTTGAGACACTCGAATGTCTCGATAGCTGGTACCGTGACTGGCGTACGTACTCGTGCACATAATGGCCGGCTAGTCCGGCCATGTCTCACACAAGTGGCCGTTGACGACAAGCCTCCACAGACTGAGTGCCCAGTTCACGCAGCTGCGTAAGAGTTGACGGAAATCCCGGCACAGCGCTTGCGAGCAACGAGCACGATTCAACAATCCACCACCACTGGAATCTTCGATCGCTTGCACGTTTCCTGGCCACAACCTTCACTAAATCCTCGGGCTTGACGGTTTCCTCGACTTGTGTCTCGCCAGTCTGCCAAACCTGAAACGGTATGCAAATCTCAGACCATAGATGACGACCTTGTTCTAACATATTAGTAGCTTTACTCAGTGGCTACCACTGAATACGCCTCCGAGGTCATATTCTGAACCAAACTTCCTGGCCGGGCACCACGCATCTTATCGTCCTACCACGACTACAACACGACACAGCCGCTTTGTCTGTCGCCTTTCGCCTACTGTGACGATCACCGCGACCAATAAGACGACTTGCCACGGATCTGAGACCACCTGCGACGTCTAAAACCATCTCTCCTCCGTTCACCTCCCCTCATTCGCTTGCCTCTTCGTACGATGACTGGCTACTTCTCGCTCGACGCCGTGCCCTCAACACCTGACGACCTGGCCTGGATCTCTCGATGTAACTCCATCCTCAATGGGCTTGGATGCGGCGGCGGAGACGAACCATGTATAGTCTGAAGTCGAAGACCGAAGGTACGTACCCTCCCGTGTGTCGTACGTCTGTTGGCTCACATCTAGTGCCTCTGTGCTAGGATGGATATGCGAGTAACCTCACCACGCCAAGGCCCAACGGCTCACTGTCGTGCGCTTCTGACTAAATCTATCGGCCGCGGACTGTTCTACCTTACCTTCCTCTCCGATTCCATACAACAATTCCCTCGTCTCTCCAAAGGCAAACCGGAGCGACGCAACCATCATTGGCAATCACGCATCCACACCCACGTCGGTGTGCATTCGGCGTTCGCGCTCTCGTCGGTCGTCCACTCACTATCGTCTGACGTGAAAATCTTCGTCGACAAGCACACAAGCAGGAAGTGGAAGTACGGGAATCGGGTCGCACAGAGGACAGAGAAGGAGAGGTCCTTGTTGAAGCCAAGTAAGTACATTCTTTCCGTTCGCTTCGTTGTATTCCTTTTCATCGTTCTACCCTTCTGCTCTCCTCGTGCCCCACCCTCCTGCTCTCTCCATCCCCCTTTACACCCCACTGTCTCCTTCCACCACCTCGTTCGTCATCTCTGCTCTCTTCCACTCTTCTATTCTGTCTCATGTGCTGTCTACTCTCGTACACCTTCGCATCGTTGCACCTTGCACGGTCGTGTTCTCTGGCATTCTGACATCATCCTATCCCATTCCTTTGTAACGTTTCGCCGTTTCGCTCGGCTCCCTCGTCGCTGTCTCGCACGTCCTCTTACCGCCTATCTCGCCCTGTCTTTCGTCTCCTTCCGTCCTCGGTCTTTTCTCGCTCTCTCCTTTTGCGCCCTTCCAAGACACAACCAACGACTGACATGTCTCCCCACTCCCCTCTGACAGAGCCCCTTTCATCCACCCTCGTTACGCCAGCGTACTCAATGCACAATGTCTCCGTGTCCGCCTCCGATGTCTGTTCCCTAACCCTAGTAACTAGCCGTCGAAATGTCACTGCGCTGGCGCGTGGTCCATCCGAAGTCCAGTACGCGAGATTCCGTGCGTCGTCGCCCGAATGTGGGTAAGTCTGAGCAGGCGCGGATACGGCGAACACGCACTTACGTTGGAGGCGCAACGCGCGATGAGTTGACAGAGCATGGCCATCTGACGAGGCATACGCTCGAAGTATTAATGGTGCGTCGCTGCATAGATAATATCATGTACGCTCGCTACATCTGACACGCGCCATTAGTTCACGCATCTCACACTTCTCTCTCGACGCTGCACGAGACGAGGGACGAGGGTGGCCGGCTTAGCCGGCTATGTGCAACTCGCGAGTTGGTGGGGACGTCGAGGCTCACTCGCTCGCCCAGTAGTTGCGCTGCCGGGAATTCCGCCACTCTCGTGCGCAACTGCTCGAGCCACGAGATGGCCGGCTTAGCCGGCTATTCTGCACCCTGCAGTCAATCTCTCGAGTGTGCCGGGCGCTTGGTTGCCCTTAGACGTCTCGAGCAGGGCCGAGTCGGAATTTCTGTCTGCTCAAGTGCAGCTGCTCGAGATGGCCGGCTTAGCCGGCCGTAGTGCACTTGTGTGGTGATTTCTCTAGTGTCGAGACTTTGGTGCATGGCAACATGTAGATGGAAAGTCTGACAGTTTACGATGGAAAGATGTTAAGTTGTAATGATGAAAATGTAGGGTATTGCAAGCTCAGATCATTGTCTCTACTGTTGTTGACCAAAACCATTCTACCTAGTGCGTGAACCTAGATCTACTGTAAACTTTAGTTACTGAATATTGTGTAGGATAATAGTTGAAGCATTTACCTTATTCTGATTATTGGCTGTGCTGTCTGTCATCTCTACGTCTTCAGGCTCTGGTTCAGCCATTACAACATCTTTAATTGAGTCATCCACAGTAAATTGTAACTCAGTCTGGCCGCCTGTGATTTTTACGTTGACTGCAACATTTATGTTGCCGTGTTTGATCTTGAGACAAACTGGAGCAGGTTTGTCAAGCTTCAAATAAAATGATATCAGTGTGGTGCTTTGGTTGTTCTGTCAAAAACTCACTGGTACATTGACATTGACTTCTGTCATATTCACTTGCTCAGAGGTGGTCACAGAGATAGGAACTTTGCGTAGAGATAAAATGTGAGCAGAGAGACAACAAAATAGATAGCAACTAACCTTGATTGATGACTAATGTGAAATAAGAACTTCAGAGTAAATGATAGGTGAAAGATGATGCAAGACTGAGGATGACTAGGGAGACTTGTGCGGTGTGCTAGCTCAGTCACAACTTAGGAGTGAAGATGAGAGATGGGAGCATGCTCAGTGAGAGTTTATATAGATTTCAGGAATTGTGCACAGACCACTTGATTTAGGGCAGGGTCAGTCAAAATAAATTTAAATAGTGGTGCCACAAATAATGGTGCCACTTTCTGCTTATTATTTGTGAGCTGGCACTGTTTCCAACAGAATGATTATGTAATATTCAGAATGTCAAGATGTCATGTAACCACATTTCTTATCTGAACTGTACAATAGATAAGATAAGTCATGTAGATAAGATTGCAATACAATACTACAGCATCTGCATGAGAGCCTGCCATGAGTATCCATACTGCCCATCAATTAAGTTCGGCCAATGTTCGCTTACTACCGTCATCCAACATTGACATGTACGTTTTGAAGGAATTAATGCTATAGAAAAGAGTACATAGGATTCAGTTGGGCGAGAGCGAACACCGAGCGAAGCGAGGTGTGAGCGAGCTAGAGTCAGAGGCGGCAGCGAAGACACTTGGCTATCTTAGACAAGTGCGCTTTCGTCGATTGACTCATCAGCGCTGCTAGTGCCTGGTATATATACCCGGACGTGGAGCATGACAAAGCATGACAAACCACGATTACTGTGCTTACCAACACAGTTAATAATAGATTAGAAGCCGCCAAGGCGGCAACTCCGGCCATCACGCAATACTATTGGACGATATCTATAGACAAACTTCTAGATCAAGTCTGGGCCTTCGGGAGAAGAAGTGCGCGTCATAGATGACATCATCGATGACGCACTAGTCACGTGACTAGTCCAGACCATCCAAACCACCCGCGTCTATGTAACGTGACATAGACGCGCGCCACTTAAAGAAAAGTCAGAGTGACGTAACCCTAGATTAGGGTTATTAGCCCTAAGTTAGGGTTAGGTGTCTAAGTTAATATTGCTTAGGTTAGGTAGTTAGGGTTAGGCTTAGGTTTCCGGTTAGGTGCGGGTTTGGGTTTGAACCAACGACATCTATCCTGTATACCGGAATTAAGTAACCCCGACTAATCTATTTCCCATGCGTTCACGTACTCCTGAAGAACGTCTTCAACCGGAGCTTTTTCTAAGACATTTTTCTTCCAAGTGGAAGTCATGTCGAACAAGTTACGATTTCTCTTGCGAGAAATGATCCA
Organism: Irpex lacteus; assembly: GCA_001986395.2. Taxonomy (NCBI): domain Eukaryota; kingdom Fungi; phylum Basidiomycota; class Agaricomycetes; order Polyporales; family Irpicaceae; genus Irpex; species Irpex lacteus. The sequence continues at coordinate 1,224 of MQVO02000045.1, read as the reverse complement.
CTTAAACTTATCATAGTCTAGAGATCGAATATCAAGAACCTCCTTCACCGTCGCGTAGTTTCCTAGCTTGGACGGCACCAGTTCACCTGTCGGAACAAGTGGCATAACCGGAAGAAGCGGCAGACCACCGGGGTGAGGTGGGTCAGCCTGGATTGGGTCCGGGCTACTCCTTTCGGACATCTCCCTAGTGCTCAAGGCTTCGGGAGAGGCCCCCCTAGTGCTCAGGGCTTCGGGGGGCGTAGTGCGGCTGCTATCCCCAAGCGACAGGGGCATGGGCCCTGCCTTCTGGTTCGTTTGCCTCCCGCTCGAGGGACCGGCCTCGCCGATGCGCCAGACCTTCCCGGACCACAAGTCCGTAAGGGAGCGCTGGACCGTGTCAAGCCGGGGCTTGCGTGGCGGCGGAGGAAACGCCGGGCCAGCTTTTTCGCCGAGCTGAGCGACTGCCAGTGGCAGGTCCAGGCCGGGTACTTCGCCAACCTTCGGCGCGTTCTTGAAAACTCTCTCTTGCTCTCGTTGAGAATACTCAGCGAGTGAGGAGAGCCATGAATCTGTGATAAGTTGTCCTAGTTCGTGAACGTTGAACGAAGACCATGCCGGATTGAAATGAGTTTTAAGGACAAACGCCCCAACGGACGATGACTGGGTTTTAGCTTCACGAAGCCTGTCATTCCAGCGTTTGCCAAAGTTTTCCTTAATCCATTTCTTCACCAGATCGGTTGGGTATCCACGCGCGACATACAGACTCCTCAAGTCATGTATGGCATCCTCGTAGTGTTCCAGACAGCTACTCAGGGTGGCCAACCTAATATAATACTCAGGCGCATATAAGCTATTATACGTGTCGCTGTCGCACTTTTGGTCGCACTTTTGTCGCACATTTTGTCGCACCTAATATAATACTCAGGCGCATATAAGCTATTATACGTGTCGCTGTCGCACTTTTGGTCGCACTTTTGTCGCACATTTTGTCGCACCTAAGATTATACTCACGCGCATATAAGCTAATATACGTCGTCGCTGTCGCACTTTTGGTCGCACTTTTGTCGCACTTTTTGTCGCACTTGGTCGCACTTTTGTCGCACTCTGTGGCATATGGGTTAGGTTAGGTTAGGTTAGGTTAGGTTAGGTTAGGTTAGGTTAGGTTAGGTTAGGTTAGGTTAGGTTAGGTTAGTTAGGTTAGGTTAGGTTAGGTTAGTTAGGTTAGGTTAGGTTAGGTTAGGTTAG